>QWZN01000382.1:0-16193 GCA_003693225.1 Venturia aucupariae
TAGCCTCTAGCGCGAGGCAGGACGGTAGTAGTACCCTAGTATAACTATTACCTACCTAATACGCCTCTACTATCTAATAGCTACTCACTACCTAGAGGCTTACGGACTCTAAGCTAAACGTAGTAGAGGAAGTATTTAGTAACTAGAGAAGCTAGGACGAGAAGCTAATAGAGCTAGTCGCGGCTTTATAGGCGTTCTCCTCCTAAGAAGCTACGGTATCCGTATATAATTATTCGGATACTATAGGCCCTCGCGAGTAGAAGCCCCTATTATAGGACGGTATAGTAGCTACGTTTCGTAACTTTTTTATCCGCCTCGAGAGCTTATACGCGGTACGTTCTAGCCTGAAACTACCGCTCTCCGCCCCTTACTACTAGGATTGTATTAACGACTATCTCCCTTATAATAAGCGGGCTAGGCTAAGGAACTTCTAGCTAGCCGGGGGTATCTCTAGTAACCGGGACCCTAAGGAGTTCTTTACGGTCCTTAAGATAACCTTCGCGGACTCTATAGAAAAAACGAAGGCCCTAGAGAACCTTACTAGGCTAAGGTACTAGGATAGCTAACTATAGTACGAATACTAGTTAGTTTTTAACGAACTCCTTTACGCTTTGGACGGTAGCTATTAGGACGACGCCGTTAAGATTATATACCTTAAAAAGACGTTCTCTAACTAAGTCGCTATAAGTACGGTTTCTATATAGTATATACCGTAGTACGCCGGTTTCTATACGGAGGTTAGCTATATTATAGCTAACTACGAGAATACCTCCTAGTTCGCGACAAAGAATTAGATATAGCTCTCTAAGCCAAAGTCGTTAGAACCTAGTACTATTAGCTCGTACGCCGGTCCTAGGGGGCTATTATACCTACGCCCTAGTACGGTATCCTAGGCGGAGCCTATAGATACTATTATAACTACGACCCGCGTATAATCGAGCGGATAGCGCCCCGTCGCGGGCTCGTTACGACGCCGTATAGCCCCTAGAGGCTCAAAGCCCCTAACTCGAGCGAAGTAGGTTACTAAAGCCGAGCTTAACTCGAGGCGAGAGCGCGGTCTCTACTTCTATTATAGAGGTAGTAGATACTAGTCAAATAACTACGTATACCGCGCCGTATAGAACCCCGTAAAATCCTCCGGGCGCGTTAATATAGCGGCCCTTCTATCTACTCCGGATACCCCTCTAATATTAGAGGACTCCGATCCGGACAAGTCGGAAAAAGTATAGCTCCCTATTATAGATAGGATAAGGGAGCGGAAGGAGTACTAAGATAAGGCTAGCGCTTATACTAAGTAAGAATAGACGGAAGGAGTATATTTATAGACGTTTACCTAAATAATAATACCCTCTCCCCCGTGTTTACCCTTATTAACGAAGGCTACGAGTACTACGCTGCGATTAGCGATAACCTAACTAGGAGGCTCGGTCTCCGTCTAGTTAACGACGCTTTACGACAAATACGTAGAGCTATAAAAACTATAATAGATACTAGAATACGAGGAGTAGTTGGTTTCTATATAGATATAGGCGGATTCCGCTAGATAGTATACGTATACGTCGTACCAAATCTTGCCTATAACCTAATTCTAGGCAACCTATAGAAGGCCTATAATATGATCTAGATAGCACCTAATTAGGGTCAGCTTTGGCACGGCCGTAGTCTATAATAGATTGCGGAGCGCTATCGCTATAGAGAATACCGGTCTGTAGGAATGTCTGCGGTATCTATAGTAAACGATACGTTATCTACGAGGCTACTACCCGATATATTAACCTACACGCGAGAGTACAAGCGGCCTTTTACTACGGAGACCGCCCCGGAGCGGTTAGAGGATAAAGTAGAGGTAATAGACCTAGCGTCGGTAGCCTTAGCGATACTTGGGCCTCAACTAGAATATCCTACTAACTCTAACACGCGCGAGTATAAGCGGCCTGTTACTACGGAGGCCGCCCTAAAGCGATCGGAGGATAAGGTAGAAGTAATAGCCGTAGCGTTAGTAGCCTTAGCTATACTTATACCTCGACTAGGATATCCTACTAACTCTAACACGCGCGAGTATAAGCGGCCTTTTACTACGGGGGCCGCGTCCTAGGAGACGGGTCCCGCCCGTTTTGCTACGGTAGCCCCTCGGCCGGGATACCTACCTAAGTCCGATACTAGTAACTCCGGATAGGTTCGGTCTAATACTAACGAGTATAAGCGGCCTTTTACTAGGGCGGCTACGTTCTAGGGGACGGATCCTACCCGTTTCGTTACTATAGCTACTTTCTCCCCGGGTATATATACCCGGATTACTATAGTAAATATAGAGGACGTCTTTAAGGTATTAGAAGATAAACCTACTACTACTATAGCCTAGCTTAAGAAGTAGCTACCTCCCGAGATTTATAATCTTATACTACTATTTTCTAGTCGGGAGGCTAAGAAGCTTACCCCGTTTTGCCCTAACGTAGACTATAAGATCGAACTCCGATAGAAAGCGGACGGATCCCTTAAAGTATTACCCTAGGGCCCCCTTTACGGTATATCTAAGGAAGAGCTACTAGTACTCTATAAGATACTTAACGACCTACTAGCGAAGGGCTTTATCCAGCTTTCGACCTCTACTAGAGGGTCTCTAGTACTTTTTATACGGAAGGCGTTAGGCGGCCTAAGGTTTTACTATAACTACTAGGCCCTAAATACTATTACTAAGGCCGACCGATACCCCCTCCCCTTGATCTCGGAGACCCTTCGAAACTTGACGGGGGCTACTTAGTTAACTAAGGTAGATATTGTATCCACTTTTTAGAAGCTACGTATAGCAAAGGGGTACGAATATAAGATAGCCTTTAGAACGAGATACGGACTATTCGAATAGCTAGTAACCCTATTTAGTTTGGCCGGGGCTCCGGCTAGTTTCTAACGGTATATTAATATAGTACTACGGGAATATCTAGACGACTTCTACTCTATATATATAGACAACGTACTAATATACTCCTTAGGTTCTCGCGAGGACTACTTCTATAAGGTTCGCGCTATTCTCCGTAAGCTCTTAGACGCGGGCCTATACCTTAATCCGGTAAAATCCAAGTTCGCGAGAAAGCGTATTAAGTATCTAGGCTTTATAGTATATGCCGACGGAAAAGGGCTAGAGGCCGATCTAGATAAAGTTCAAGCTATCTAGGCATAGTAGTCCCCGAAGACGTAGCGCGAGGTAAGACAGTTCCTCGGGTTCACGAACTACTACTAGGTATTCGTACCTAAATACTCGAGGATCGCCGCTCTATTAACTACTCTAACCAGTCGAAACACGTCGTTCTCCTAGGGCACCTAGGCCGAGGAGGTATTCTAGATACTAAAGGATATCTTTATACGGGCTCCGGTTCTTAGGTAGTAGGACCTATCACTTTCTATATTTATCAAGGTAGACTATAGCGGGTTGGCGTTAGGAGGTACCCTTAGCTAGAAAATAGGCGGAGTCCGCCGCCTCGTTACCTTCTATAGTAAGAAGCTAAATACGGCCGAGATTAACTATAATATCTATAATAAGAAGCTTCTAGCCGTTGTCTATATTAGGGGCTAGCGCCCTTAGGAAGGTTAGGGCTCGAGGCTTATAGGATATACAGACCAAAGTAGAGACTAGTAGATAGTACGCGGACTATAAGACTATATAGCCGGCCTAATCCCTCCTCCTACTTTATACTCTAGTTAACTTAGCTTTATCTACTACCTTGATCCTCGTATATATAGGGTTACCCTATAATATTAAGTTAACTCGATTTTCTACTTACGAAGTAACTCCCTCTACTATAAACAACCCGGACGACGAGGGTTTTCCCTCGCTCCCCGGCTCTACGAGTATAAGATAGGACGGTAGTAGGCCTCCCGTCTAGCTACTCCCTACCTAATATACCTCTACGATCTAATAACTAGTCGCCGCCTAAAGGATTATAGAGAATAAGTTAAACGCGGCGGAGGTAGCTTTCGATAACTAGAGGAACTAGGATAAAAAGCTACGCGAACTAGTCGACGCCCTTTAAGCGTTCGCCTCCCGCGAGACCGCGGCGCCCGCCTACGATAGACCGGATACTATAGGTCCTTGGGAATAGAAGCCTCCTTTATAGGATAGTACTATAGCTACTTTCCGCGACTTTCTTATTCGGCTATAGAGCTCCTACCGAGTATACTCTAGCCTTAAACCAGCGCTCTCCGCCCCCTACTACTAGGACTATATTAATAACTACCTCCCGTACGATAAGCGCGCAAGGTTACGCAACTTCTAGATAGCGGGCGGCGCCTCGGGTAGCCGGGACCCTAAGGAGTTCTTTACAGTACTTAAGGCTACCTTCGCGGACTCTATAGAAAAAACAAAGGCTTTAGAAAACCTTATAAGGTTAAGGTACTAGGACGGCTAACTATAGTATAAATACTAGCTAGTTTTCGACGAACTCCTATACGTATCGGACGGGACCTACTAGGATAACGCTATAAAAATTATATATCTAAAGAAGATATTTTCTAACTAGGTCGCTATAAGTATAGTCCCTATATAGTATATACCGTAGTACGCTAGTTTCTATATAGAGGTCGGACGTATTATAGCTAATTATAAGAATACCTCCTAGTTTACTACTAAGAACCAAATATAGCTCTCTAGGCCAAAGTCTTTAGAGCCCGGCACGGTCGGGTCGTACGCCGGCCCTAGCGGAATAACTAACTTTCGCTCTAATACTAGGCCCTAGACGGAGCCGGTCGATACTATAATAACTACTACCTAGGTTTAAATAAGTAGATAGCGCTCCGCTACAAGCTTATTACGATAGTAGCCTAACCCTAGCAGCTCCTCTAAGGCCTCTACCCGCGCTAAGTAGATTACTAAAGTAGAGCTCGACTTGAGACGGGAGCGAGGACTCTACTTCCGGTACGGAGGGAGTAGATACCGGTCGAATAACTACGTCTACCGTGCTACCCTAAACCCTATAAAGGCCTTCTCTAGATACGTTAACGTGTTCGCTCTCCTCTCTATACCGGATATCTCTCCTATATTGGAGGACTCCGAGCCGGAAGAGGCGGGAAAAGTATAGCTCCCTATTATAGTTAGGATAAGGGAGCTAAGAGAGTACTTAAGTAGGGCTAGTAATTATACCGGGTAAGAATAAACGGGAGGAGTATATTTATAGACGTTTATCTAAATAATAATACTACTTCTCCTATATTTGCCCTGATTAATAAAGGCTACGAGTACTACACTATAATAAGTAATAACCTAATAAGGAGACTCGGACTCCGTCTAGTCGACGACGCTTCGCGTCGAATACGTAGCGCTACGAGGGTAATAATAGATACTAAGATTAGAGGGGTAGTTAGGTTCCGGATAAATATAGGCGGATTCCGCTAGAACGTATATATATACGTCGTACCTAACCTATCCTACGACTTAATCCTAGGCAACCTATAGAAGGCCTATAATATAATCCGGATAGCGCCCGATTAGGGCCGGCTCTAGTACGGCCGTAGTCTATAGTAGATTGCGGAGGGTTACCGCCACGAAAAACGTAAGCCCGCGGGAATATCCGCGGCCTCTACTATAGACGGTACGATAGCCGTATCTACTTATATTGCGGAGCATTACCGCTACGAAGAACGTTAGCCCGCGGGAATATCCGCGGCCTCTACTATAGACGGTATAATAGCCGTGTCTACTTATCTAGACTCGGAGGTATATAGAGCTACCCTGAGGCAACCGTACTCCGCGGCGGAACTAGCGGTATTAATACCGATTATATATTAACTAGGATATCCCGCTAACTCTAATACGCGCGAGTGCAAGCGGCCTTTTACTATAGAGGCCGCCCTAGAGCGATTAGAGGCTAAGGTAGAAGCGATAGATATAGTATCGGTAGTATTAGTAGTACTTATACCTTAAATAGAATATCCCGCTAACTCTAATATACGCGAGTACAAGCGGCCTCTTACTACGGGGGCCGCGTCCTAGAAGACGAGTTCCGCCCGTTTCGGTACGGTAGCCCCTCGGCCGGGATATATACCTAAGTTAGGGGTTAGTAGGCCCAACCCCTAGTCTAGAGACTACTATATAGTACGGAACTCCGGTCTAGAATAGTCGGACTCCGCCTCCTATATTACGATAGCTAGTTTCTCCCGGGATACGAAAACGCGGATTGCCGTAGTAAATATAGAAGACGTACTTAAGGCCTTAGATAATAAGCCCCCTACTACGACGGCGTAGCTTAAGAAGTAGCTACCTCCGGAGATCTACGACCTTACCCTGCTATTTTCTAGCTAGGAGGCCGAGAAGCTAGCCCCCTTCCGCCCCGATATTAACTATAAGATCGAGCTCCGGACGAAGGCGGACAGGTCCCTAGAGATACTACCCTAGAGCCTACTATATAGAATGTCTAAGGAGGAACTACTAGTACTACGTAAGATACTTAATAACCTCTTAGTAAAAGGGTTTATCCGGCTATCGACTTCAAACGGCGGGTCTCTAGTCCTATTTATCCGGAAGGCGTCCGGCGGCCTTAGATTCTACTACGACTACCAAGCCCTTAACGCCGTAACTAAGGCCGACCGCTACCCTCTACCGCTTATTTCGGAGACCTTAAGAAATCTAATAGGGGCTACCTAGTTAACGAAGGTCGACGTCGTCTCCGCGTTCTAGAAGCTATGCGTAGTAAAGGGGTACGAGTTTAAAATCGCGTTCCGAACGCGATATAGGCTATTCGAATAGCTAGTAACCCTATTTAGTCTAGCTAGGGCCCCGGCTAGTTTCTAGTAGTATATTAATACTATATTACGGGAATACCTAGACGATTACTACTCCGCATATATAGATAACGTTTTAATCTACTCTACTAGTTCCTATAAGGACTATTTCCGGAAGGTTCGAACCGTTCTTCGGAAGCTTTTAGCCGCGGGCCTATACCTAGATCCTATAAAATCGGAGTTTATAAAGAAAAGGATCAAGTATCTAGGCTTTATCGTGTATACTAACGGAAAAGGGTTAGAGGCCGACCTAGACAAGGTAGAGGCTATCTAGGTATAGTAGCCCCCTAGGATATAGAGGGAGGTTAGACGATTCCTAGGCTTTATAAACTATTACCGAGTCTTCGTGCCGGAATATTCAAAGATTACTACGCTATTAATAGTACTAACCGGCCGAAATACGTTATTCTCCTAGAAGAAATAAGCCGAGGAAGTATTTTAGAGGCTTAAGGACGTTTTTACGCGTACTCTAGTCCTTCGATAGTAGGACCTATCCCTCTCTATATTTGTCGAGGTAGACTATAGTAGCTTAGTATTAGGGGGCGCCCTTAGCTAGGAAACGGGCGGACTCTAGCGTCCCGAAGTCTTCTATAGCGAGAAGCTAAATACCGCCGAGATTAACTATAATATCTATAATAAGGAGCTTCTAGCCGTAGTCTAGTACCTTTAATACTAGGATAGTAAGCTTCGGGGCGCGGGCTACTTTATAGTCCTTACTAATTACCGAAACCTAGAATACTTTATAAAGAAGTAGAAGCTATCCGAGCGCTAGGCGCGGTAGACGGAGACTTTAATAAGATATAAGTTCTCTATAGTATATCGGCCGGGGGCCGAGGCCGTAGTTCCCGACGCCTTATCCTAGTACAACTAGGACGGCCTAGTCGAGGCTAACTACGATTTCTAGGTTAAGTAGCTCCTCCCCGCGGAGAGCCTTACTAAGTAGACGTAGGCCGCGCTATTTACTACGGAATATAGTAGGTTCGATAGATTCCGAGGCCCCTTTAGGGAGGAAGAGCTAAACCTACTCTAGAATAACCTAGCCGTAAAAGATACTACGTACTAGAGCGTCTTCCGGGCCGTATAGGACGGACTCTATATAATCCCTACTAGACTCAAGCTTAAGGTCTAGATAGATAACTACCGGATTAACGGCTAAGGGTTACTTCGATATAGAGGGAAGCTCTAGGTACCTGGCGCCCCTTTTATATTAGACGCTAACCGGAAAGGCGCGGACTCCGCTACTATTAAGATAGACACCTTGCGAATAACGCTAATCTAGAGGTACTACGACTCCGCGGTCTCTAGCTATCCTAGCCGGGAAATCTTAATCTCCGGTATAGCCTAAGACTATTACTAGCCGCTCCTCTCCGCCTATATACGGCATTTCCTTAAAAACTATAACTTATATAGACGTAACAAGATATAGCAGGCCTTAAGGGCCGGACTTCTATAATCGCTCCTAGTTCCTAACCGATTCTTCACGGAGATCTCTATAGACTTTATAACTAAATAGCTAGATAGTAAGGGTTATACTAATATATAGGTTATTAAGGACCGGCTTAGTAAGACCGTAGTATTTAAGGCGATATCTACTATAAATGCGGAGGACTACGCCTAAAGATTCCTAGAGTACTAGGTACGCTACTACGGCCTCCCCCGTACAATTACTAGTAACCGGGGTAGTAACTAGACTAGGAAATTCTAGAAACGACTATATATACTTCTAGGCGTGGAGCGTCGACTTAGTAGCGCCTACTACGCGTAAACGGACAGAGGCCCCGAGTATATAAACTAGGAGCTCTAGGCCTACTTACGAAACTACGTTAACTTTACGTAATCTAACTAGAAGAAGTAGCTCCCCGCGGCGCAACTAGCGGTTAACGGTCGATTCTATACTAGGATCGGAATATCGCCCTTCTTCGCTACCTATAGTTACTACGCCCCTTCTCCGGTTACTCTATAGGAGGACCCTGCCGACTATCGCCTACTACTAGTAGAATAGCGCGCGGAGGCCTTCGTAAAGAAGCTAAAGGACGTAATAGATATATACTAGGCCTTAATAGCCGTATCCAACTAGTAGCAAGAGGAGGCTGCTAATAAGACTAGGTAGGCCGCCCTAAAATACGCGGTAGGCGACAAGGTTTAGCTTAGCCTTTGAAACTATAGTAGTAAGAGACTAAAGAAGAAGCTAGATACCCGCTAGGCGAAATATATAGTTGCTAAGGTTATTAGCCCGCTCTCTATTCGGTTAGAAGGAATCTCTAAGGGTATCTATCCTATCTTTTACCCGGACCTCCTACGACTAGTATTACGAGAGGATCCTCTACTAGGGTAGGTAATCGACGATTCGCAGCCGGCCCCCGTGCTATTAGAGACGTACGAGGAATAGGCTATAGAGAAGATCCTCTATACTAGAACGAAGTCTAGAAAGCGCTAGGTCCTAGTAAAATAGTATAGTTTCTACAACCCTACTTAGGAGCCCCTCGAAGAGATAGAGGACGTAGAGGCTATAGATATCTTCGAATAAACCTACGGTAGCGCTCGCTCTAACGATAGCCTACGCGATAAGTAGGACGCCGGCCGACCTAAAAGAGGCGGTTACTAGCTATCCTAATAGTAATCTTACGATATATAGTCCTTCCTCTTCTAGATTTCACAGCTTACTTTTCTTTTTACTTACTATAGTATAGAATTTTTTTTTTTAGTTTATTCTCTATCTAACAAGGATAGCTCGATTCCTAAGCGAAAATAAACGGCCTCCGGCCTACGCGATATTATTATAAAAAAAAAAAGAAAATCTCCCTATCTCCTACCTAATTCTACTCCCTAGAGGGGTCGTTCCGGACTCTAGGCAGTAGTAACCGGCCTTAGGCCCACGCGATATTAGTATAAAAAAAAAAAAACTCTATCTTCTACCTATTCCGCTACCTAGGGGGGTTATTCCGGGCCCCGAGTAGTAGCGACCGGCCTCTAGCCCAACTTAAGAATAAAAAAAAAAAACTTCTATCTCCTCCCCTACTCCTCCTCTACCTCCTCCTCTACTCCCGGATTGGAGCGCCGTAGGCCAAGGACGAGGGTAGCTAGGACTAAAGCGCTAGAGAGTAAGAGGTTTATTAACGCCTGCTCGTAGGCGGTATTAAGGGTAGCGGAGACTAGGCTTTTTCTATTAGTTAGTAGATACTTAGGCTAGGTAGTAGTAGAAAAAATCTTACCCGGTAATAAGGGACTTGCGGTCTAGGGTCTTTAAGGCCCGCTAAGCCTTAATAGCGGTAGCGAGGTCCTTATAGGTAGTAGCGCTATAAATAGTTAGTAGTCGAAATTAGTCGGGGAACGGAAAATATATACTAGGCGGTATTATCCGAGCGGGTCTAGGCTATAAAGGCTAGGCTAACTAGCTCCGGCCTACGAAGGACGGTTAGCGGGTTAGTTCCTACGGAATTCGGAATAATATATATAATATAGTACTATAACCGGAGGTAGGTATAGTAGGCGTAGGTAGTAGTCGAGCGCGACTCTTTTCTAATAGCGTCCTAGCGATATTAGCCGGAGGCCGTATTAAATAAAATAAGCTACTTACGCGATCCTTAGGGGCCGGGGCCCGGCAATCTCTATCTATAGAGGTATAGGTATAGCAATAGATAGCGCGGGGCGTCTACGACCGGGTATTAACGACCGGAGACCGAGGATAAATAGATAACTTACGGTTCTAGCGAGATCGATAGAGGCCGGGGGGTCGCCCGATAGGCGCTTACGTTTAGTTACTACGACCGGTCAGTTTCGGGCGGGTAACGAAAGATAGGTCCAGCTAGGTAGACTAACTTATTAATATTAATATTTAAAGAAAAAAGTACGAAAAAGGAGGGGGATAGCCAGGCTTAAGTAAACCTTACTACTACGGCCGGGTTACTACTATTTATACGTGGATTTAATACTATTATTACTAGATCCTATTATTAACTTGACGGGACCCTCTAATTAGCTCCGGGTACTTTAGTTAGCTGACTACTAGGAAGTTAAGGACGCCTAGCTACGGTAAGGACTAAGTAAGGTAGGTAATAGGGCTACCTATATAGTTTGAATCGGTCCCCAATTTAAGAGTAGCTATAGCCAAAGGATCTTATAGTCAGGCTAGCTTACTACTCCTCTACCTATTTTTCTCACCTCGGGGTAGTACGCGTAGTAATTAGACGCTAGCGGTTTTGCTCCGGAGACCGAGGAGGGAGTTAGGGGGTAATATTAGGGGCTAGCGCCCTTAGGAAGGTTGGGGCTCGAGGCTTATAGAATATACGGGCTAAAGCGGAGACCGGTAGATAGTACGCGGACTACGAGACTATATAGCCGGCCTAATCCCTCCTCCTACTTTATACTCTAGTTAACTTAGCTTTATCTACTACCTTAATCCTCGTATATATAGGGTTACCCCGTGACAGTCCGATACCTATAGTAATAGGATAGCGAGCTTTGTAGCGCAGGCTACTTTATAGTCCTTACTAATTATAGGAATCTAGAGTATTTTATAAAGAAATAGAAGCTTTCCGAGCGCTAGGCTAGGTAGGTAGAAACCTTAATAAGGTATAAGTTCTCTATAGTATATCGCCTAGGGGCCGACGCTATTATACCTAATACCCTCTTCTAAAGGGATTAGGATAGCCTAGACGATACGGACTACGATTCTAGGTTTAAGTAGCTTTTTCCCCTAGATAGCCTAACTAAATAGACGCGAGCCGCCCCCTTTACGACGGAGCACGGTACGTTTAAGGGGTCCCTAGGTCCTTTTAAGGAAGGGGAGCTAAACCTACTATAGAATAACTTAGCTATACGCGATACTACCTACTAGGGGGTTTTCTAGGCCGTTAGGGACGGTCTCTACACGGTACCCCCCAGTCTCCGCCTTAAAGTCTAGATAGGCGACTATAGGATTGACGGCTAAGGGCTACTCTACTATAGGGGAAAGCTCTAGGTACTAGGCGCCCCCTTTACGATAGAGGCCGACCGAAAGGAGGCGGATCTCTCGGTCGCGGATATAGACGCCCTCCGTACTAGACTAATCTAGAGAAACTACGACTCGGCGGTCTCTAGCTATTCTAGCCGGGAAGCCTTAATTTCTACTATAGCTAGAGACTACTATTAGCCGCTCCTATTAGTATATATCCGGCGCTTTCTTAAAAACTATAACTTCTGCGGTCGAAATAAGATATAGTAGTTACTAAAGGCCGGACTCCTCTAGCTACTCCTAGTTCCTAACCGGTTCTTCTTAGAGATCTCTATAGACTTTATAACAAAATAGCCCGATAGTAAGGGTTATACTAACGTATAGGTAATTAAGGATCGGCTTAGTAAGACCGTAGTTTTCGAGGCGATATCTACTACTAATACGGAGGAATACGTATAAAAGTTCCTAGAGTACTAGGTACGCTACTATAGCCTCCTCTAGGCTATTATAAGTAACCGGGGTAGTAACTAGATAGGAAAATTCTAGAGCCGCCTCTACTACCTTATAGGCGTAGAACGTCGACTTAGTAGTACCTACTATATATAAACGGACGGAGGCCCCGAGCGTATAAACTAGAAGCTATAGGCCTACCTCTAGAGCTACGTAAACTTCACGTAGTCCGACTAGAAGAAGTAGCTCCCCGCTATATAACTAGCGATTAACGGCCGATTCTACGCGGGTATTAGTATATCGCTATTTTTTACGACTTACGGTTATTACCCCCCTCCGCCTATCGTACTTAAGGAGGACCCTGCCGGCTATCGAGTATTACCTACCGAGTTACGGGCGGAGGCCTTTATAAAGAAGATAAAGGATATTACTAATATCTACTAGGCCTCTATAGTAGTATCTAGCTAGTAATAGGAGGAGTCCTTTAATAAGACTAGGTAGGCCGCTCTAAAGTACGCGGTTAGCGATAAAGTCTAGCTCAGCCTCCGGAACTATAGGAGTAAGCGGCTAAAGAAGAAGCTTAATACCCGCTAGGTAAAGTATATAGTAGCCGAGGTAATTAGCCCTCTCTCTATATAGTTAGAGGGGATCTCTAAGGGTATTTATCTAGTCTTTTACCTAGACCTCCTACGGCCCGCGTTATAGGAACTACCCCTCCCTAGGTAGGTTATTGACAATTCTTAACCAGCTCCCGTACTATCCGAGTCGTACGAGGAATAGGTAGTTGAGGAGATTCTTTATACCCGGACTAAGTCTAAAAAGTACTAGGTCCTAGTAAAATAGAACGGATTCTATACCCCTACGTAGGAACCCCTCGAGGAGATAGAAGACGTCGAGGCTATAGACTATTTCGAGAGATCCTACGGTAGCGTACGTATTAACGACGGGCTACTAGCCGATTAGGACTTAGTCCCTCGTAAAAGAATTGGCCCCTACTAGTCCTAGTATTACTACTATATTCTATAGTAGCTTATTTTATATTATTATTTTTATAGTCGTATTTATACTTTTTATAGTAAGGTAAAGTTATAGGTTCAGTTCATTTATTATCTGACGAGAATACGTTAGTATCCGATCGAGAATAAACGGCCTCCGGCCTACGCAATATTATTATAAAAAAAAAGAAATCCTATCTCCTACCTAGTATTCCCGCCTAGAGGGGTTACTCCGGACTCTAGGTAAGAACGATCGGCCTCCGGCCTACTCCTATAATAACAAAAAAAAAACCCCTATCTCTACTATATATTCCTATCTAGGGGGGTTATTCCGGGCCCTAGGTAGAAACAGACGGCCTTAATTATAACGGCAGCGGCCGAGTATAAGGGACGTAGGGACCGGACCGGAGGTAAGGCCTACTATAATAGTAGTCTCTATAGTAGTAGTAAGGGTAAGGATAATAGCGCTAAAAAGCGGTTAGCGATCGAAAACGGGTAGAGTCTAACGTAAAATATACCTAGGTAGCTTATTCGTATTATAATCAAGTCCTAAGGACTTAAAGGATTTTAATACGTAGACGAGCTTATTATACTCCACGTTACTATAAAACCGACGGTTAGCGCTCGAAAACGGACGGAAGCCGAAAATTAATATATAGATTGGTAGCTATAGACTAAGTCTAGGCCGTATATATAATATACGCAAACGACGGCCTAAAACGAGGGGTTAGCGTATAAAAACGAGTAGAATCCGGAAACGGCCAACTTATATATCTATATAGGCCTTATTGCCTCCCTTATAGCCGAGGCAGGCCTTGGTTTTTCGCGCCGCCTAAAAATAAGCGGTTAGTACCGAAAAGCGCGCGGATTCTAGGTTATAACTTATAGTATTATCAAGGTAGTCAATGCCCTTAGCGGCGTAGGCTACGTAGTAATATTAGCGCTAGTCTCCGGTTAGAAACGAGCGGACTCTAATAGACTAGAAAAACTTATAGGAGAAGATATAATATTATAGGCGGGGGGCGGAGAGCGGAGGTTTTACTACGGATTTTAATAAGTCTAGGAAGGCCTCGATTTCTCTCGAGGAACTTACTAATAGTTGGTAGTTTGAGGAGAGAGGAGTTAAGGGAGGCCTAGCCTTAAGTAGACCTTACTATAATAGCCGGGTTACGCTAGTATTATTACTAGATCCTATTATTAATCGACGAGGGCTTTTAATTAGCTACCGACCGTTCTAGCTAGTCAACTACGATAAAGTAAAGGCAACTAGTTAAGGTTAGGACTAGGTAAGGTAGCTACGATAGCCGAATATAGGAATAGAGATAGTTTCCTACTATAAAGCGACGGAGGCCGTAATATCCCTCCGGCCGACCCTCTTATACCTAGCTTATAACGGAGCGGTATACTAGTAGTAGGGCCCCCAACGGTGCGGTTCGGGTTGGGTTTTAAGGGTTGAAACNAAACTATAGGAGTAAGCGGCTAAAGAAGAAGCTCGATACCCGCTAGGTAAAATATATAGTAGCCGAGGTAATTAGCCCTCTCTCTATACGGTTAGAGGGGATCTCTAAGGGTATTTATCTAGTCTTTTACCTAGACCTCCTACGGCCCGCGTTATAGGAACTACTCCTCCCTAGGTAGGTTATCGACGATTCTTAATCGGCTCCCGTACTATCCGAGTCGCACGAGGAATAGGTAGTTAAGGAGATCCTCTATACCCGGACTAAGTCTAAAAAGCGCTAGGTCCTAGTAAAATAGAACGGATTCTATACCCCTACGTAGGAACCCCTCGAGGAGATAGAAGACGTCGAGGCTATAGACTATTTCGAGAGATCCTATAGTAGCGCACGTATTAACGACGGGCTACTAGCCGATTGGGACTTAGTCCCTTATAAAAGGATCCGCCTCCGCCGGTCCTAGTATTGCTACTATATTCTATAGTAGCCTATTTTATATTATTATTTCTATAGTCACGTTTTTACTTTTTATAGTAAGGTAAAGTTATAGTTTAGTTTATTTATTATCCGACGAGGATACGTTGGTATCCGATCGAGAATAAACGGCCTCCGGCCTACGCAATATTATTATAAAAAAAAAGAAATCCTATCTCCTACCTAGTATTCCCGCCTAGAGGAGTTACTCCGGACTCTAGGCAAGAACGATCAGCCTCCGGCCTACTCCTATAATAACAAAAAAAAAACCCTATCTCTACTAAATATTCCTACCTAGGGGGGTTATTCCGGGCCCCGGGTAGAAACAGACGGCCTTAATTATAACGGCGGCGGCCGAGTATAAGGGACGCGGGGACCGGGCCGGAGATAAGGCCTACTATAATAGCGGTCTCTATAGTAGTAGTAAGGAAGAGGATAATATCGCTAAAAAGCGGTTAGCGATCGAAAACGGGCGGAGACCAACGTAAAATATACCTAGATAGCTTATTCGTATTATAATTAAGTCCTAAGGACTTAAAGGATTTTAATACGTAGATTAGCTTACTATACTCTACGTTACTACAAAACCGACGGTTAGCGCTCGAAAACGGACGGAAGCCGAAAATTAATATATAGATTGGTATCCGTAGACCGAGTCTAGGCCGTATATATAATATACGCAAACGACGGCCTAAAACGAGGGGTTAGCGTATAAAAACGAGCGGGATCCGGAAACGGCTAGGACTTATATATCTATATAGGCCTTATTACCTCCCTTATAGCCGAGGCAGGCCTTGGTTTTTCTCGCCGACTAAAAATAAGCGGTTAGTACCGAAAAGCGCGCGGATTCTAGGTTATAACTTATAGTATTATTAAGGCAGTCGATGCCCTTAGCGGCGTAGGCTACGTAGTAGTATTAGCGCTAGACTCCGGTTAGAAACGAGCGGACTCCGACGGACTAGAAAAACTTATAGGAGAAGATATAATATAGTAGGCGGGGGGCGGAGAGTAAAGGTTTTGCTATAGATTCTAATAAGTCTAGGAAGGCCTCGATTTCTCTCGAGGAACTTACTAATAGTTGGTAGTTTGAGGAGAGAGGAGTTAAGGGAGGCCTAG
>QWZN01000383.1:0-16173 GCA_003693225.1 Venturia aucupariae
TAACTATATACTATTCCTATACTATAACTACTATGTTATATTAGGTAAAGTTGGACCTGAAAGCAGTACCCAACCTATCTATATATGTTACTATATAGGATAATATTATCCAAACAAATAACGATATAGCCTCTAAATAAGTCGAAATCTACTAGTTTAATACTCGCTACTTAGACGATACCTTCCAAGGTATCCTACCTAATACTAGAGTAGTAGGAATTTCAACTACCGGAGAACTATAGTTCCGAGCGCTATAAACTTATATACTAATTACTTTAGACTCGATAATATTAGGCTAATATAATATTGTCTTTAGCAAAGGTATAGCCTCCTCCCTTGGTATTTCCAAGGTTCCTATACTAATAGGAATTATTGATTATCTAGTACAAGTTTTAAGTTAGAAGAGACTTAATATAAGAATATAAGATAATAAGAGCTATAGTATTATAGAGTTTTTACAAGCTATATTAGCTAGGTATAGTCTATTATAAAGCTATTAGGTTATTTATTTAGGCCTTAGCGGCCTAGAATTAGATATAGAGAAAGGAAAATATCTACTTTTATACTAATTTATATATTGTTTTTTTCTTTTTATAGTAAGATCAGTTTCAATTACTCTATTAAATTAAGTTACTATAGCTTTAATCTTACTAATTAAACTTAACTTATATAATATAGTATTCTTATAATAACCTATCTTACCTAATTACAATCTTAATATCTATAGATCTATCTACTTAACCCTATTTATTCTATCTAATCTAGATACTATCCTTATAATAGTTTCTATATATATAACTAGCCTAACTATACTCCTCTAGGCGTATTAGCTTAAGCGTAAATATTAGTATCTTCTAAATCAAATCAAGGCGCTTAAGATAGCTAACTCGAATCTTATAAGCAGTATAGAGATTAGTAAAAAGTTGGTATAGAATATAGTAAAGTCTATTAAAATAGTTAATAAGCTTAGTCTTAGAGTCTAGCTTATTAAGGAAGATAATAGTAGCTAATAGTAATAATTTAAAGAGCTAGATCGCGATAGAGGTAAGCAATTCGAGAAGCTATAGTAGGCGATATAGTAAAGAAGGTTAAGAAGCGCTTATAGGCCTTAGAAAGAGATCTAGAGAGCCGCGATAAAGAGAGCTAAGAGAAGAGGGAAAGAGATATATAAGAGAAAGCGCTTCTCGTTAGTCGGCTTAATAAGCTAGAGAAGGAGTATACTAGGCTTAAAGAGACGGCTATAAAGAGGAAGAAGCTAACTCGTAAGGATAACGCCGCCAGCTCTAAGGTACTAAGTAGAAGAATAGAAGCGATAGAAGCTAGATATAAAGAGGAGGGTGCGAAAGTTAGAAGCCTGCTCGATAAGTTTAAAAAGATAGAGAAAGGCTAGTCTACTACGCAAGGCCAGCTGAAGAGGGCGCTCGACACACTAGAGGCTATACCGTTAGTATCTGAACGAGTAACCTTACCCCGCTCCACTCCTCACGTTGCCTCGTCCTCACCGTCCACGGTTCAGGTCATGGAGAGTCCTTTAGCTAGAAGGCAGACACGAAGGTAAGCTTTCACCCAACCTTAGAGCCGCTCCAATATGTTAACGAACTATTAGTAGAGTCCAGCCTGAGCCAAAACGAGCCAAGCTAATGCACTAATAAGTTGAGCCTGAGAGGACGAAGCAAGGTCAGCAAGCACCGATACTAGAGAGTGCAAAGCAAGCATAGAAGCAAGCTATACCGCAGAAACCTCAACCACAGAAAGCAAAGCAAGCGCGTCGACCCGAATTGCAGAAGAACCCGCCATAGAACCTACGACAAGCACACCGACAACCTGTTGTGCAGAATACCCAGCAGATTCGCCAGCACAATCTCAGGAAGCGGGTGCCTGATCTTCGACCTGTCAAGTCTTTGACAAAGAGCGACAACGAAAAGACTAGCCAGAAGCAACCGGCACGGCAGCGGCGAAGAATCATCCTGAGTCTACTTCCACCGCTTGATAAGTTTTGAGCTTGTATACCAGATCAGTTACACATCATCACTTCTCGAATTTCGCCCCTCAAACCCGATTCGAACTCATCACCGCGTGAATGCATGTGAGTGCATATATGAAAGACTGACCCTCCCACGTGAAAGTACTATCAGATTTTGAAGATTTTGAGTGGGTAATTACACTTCCTACGAATACATGTGAGTACATGTATGAAAGACTGACCCGCCCACGTGAAAGTACTATCAGGTTTTGAAGCTTTTGAGTAGGGTATTGCACACGCTACATAGTACGTGTGCTCGACAGTAGTGGGACCCTCTTTTCGAAGGTGGATTGTCAACAACGACTAGAAAACGGATCGGAGATACTTTATAGATAGGTAACCTTCCAGATTAAGCCCTAATCATCAAAACCGGGGAATTTCAAAGGCACACTTCAGCAACCTATTTTTAAAAAATGCTCCGGCGGTCCTTGAGTATATTCTGGCTTTGAAAGGACCGAATTGAGCGAGGAGCGTCTGCAACTTCGAAATCCATAGAGTTATAGCGTTATACGTGTATGCAAGAGACGAGGCCCATTACCGCCGCTACTACCGCAGGCCCATCCTTAGCGATAAGGAAGCCGATTATGTACAGACTCAATGTCTTCCAAGTGCAATAGGTTTGTTCAAGCAGGCTGTTTTGCAGGGGCTGCGTGGCTGTGCTGTGGCTTGACCATACCAAGATTGAATTTCAGCCAATACGTCCACTCGGCTCTAACCAATCACAGTCTCTCAGTATAACCGAACATCGAATTTAAATTTCGCTCAATACGGCAGAAGATAAAATGGAACACGGAACATCGTTGTCATTCGGAGATCCTAAAGATGAAGAGCTAAATACACTACAAATTCGAATACTCCACCACATATTCGGATACCCCGAATTCTCGCGACTTTCAGATGCTTCGCGAGTTTAATGACTCCCACATGAGGGTCACTAATCTACAAGTTAGAAAGTAGCGGGCACGTATCAGCTTCGCCCGTTGGCGAGAGCGAGAGCAACACGATGTACTGGAAAGGTGAGCATGTGGAAGAGAGTACTATATGAACAGCTATTCTCTACAATCTCATGCCATACATTTCCCATAGTTCCTATCAATCATTCGTTCCTACCATCATGCATCTTTCCACTCTTTTTAGTAACCTTCTAGTTGCTGTTCAACTCATCTCGCTTCCCAGCTTCGCTCACGGTCGTTTCTTGGTGGAAGAAGCACATCAGCTCCAGGCACGTCAGTATTGCAGACTTCGGAGCTGCACAAATCTGGTCACAGTCTTGATTGGTGAGGCACTGGTCTTGGAGGATGATGACTTGGGTGGAGAGGTCGAGTTCAAATGGATCGCAATTAATGGCAATGAAGTTGGAATTCAAACCAGGAATACAATAGGTGTTAGTGTGCGAGCTGTTATCCAAGGCTTTAGCGGCGCCTTTACCCAAGCGATCCAGGTTGGCATAGGACAGCAGACGTTCCCGCTGACCAATGCCCATTGGCTGAACTGGCACAATGCGCAAATCAGACTTACCTGCACGTACGCAGCCGGTTTTCCAGCACAGCCGTATGCAGCCAAAGCTGGAACAAAGCCAAAAAAGGCAGCGGGCAAGCGGGATCAATTGGGAGAAGGTATAGAAATCCTTGTGAGAGAAGAGAAGATCACTAGAATGCTGACATTATTAGCTGTTGAATACGAGACAGCAGACACGCCAAAGGAAAAGACACATGGAATACCACCTGCAGGTAATCATCCACCTGCAGGTAATTATGCACCTGCAGGGAAACAACCTACATCCCCCAATCCAAAGGCAAAAGGACAGCTCCCATACAACGAGTCGAAGCCGAAAACCATCGGGGGTGGCGGGTGTCAGCCATCTTGCAACGCTGGGCGCTGGAGGACGGAGTGCCGACCGAGATGTGGCTAAAAGACAACGCATAGGCGCAAAGCAGAGACTTCAGAAGGTGAAGGTGTGGAGTCATGCGATGAGGATAGACAATGATGAATTTTGAGCCTGTTCGCTCAACATCACTGCAGCGCTCAGCAGGGAGGACTTCGGATTTTCTTTTGTTGTATTACATATCTTTTGCACGGCTACGTCTCTTTAAAGACATATCCACCTTCCATTCTCTATCAACAACCTCGACCTCGATTCTTGCCTCTTCAATCTCCTTTCCATCCACACTATCGAATTTCTCCGATTAGAATTGAAGCACAAAGAGAATTGCTCTAAATGTTCGGATATACACTCTGCTGACCAATACGGAATGCACAGCTGCCCCAAAACTTTCCTAATACGTCCCATTTTGGAGGAACCTCCAGGACTAGAATCTCTACGGTTATCTTTTTCGCATGAAAGCCGCTGGGCCAACGTACCGATACCTCTGCCGATACCTCCACTTCGTGACCTGAAGCAGTTCGCGCTATTCCAATTGGGATTGAAGGCCACACATTTACATACTATATTGACCGATTGTCCTAATCTTACGAATCTGATTCTTTGCGAAGTCAAGCTTGGTCCTTCAAATAGAAAATTTGCTTCTTGGTGTCCGGTTCTCGAAGAAATTGGCCGTTCTCGTATCAACTCTGGTTGGATACACAAACTTGGATATTCCGCTGGATCCCCATCCGGAGGGTTATTAAATGTGACGAACTGGGTCCTCTTAGAGCCTATCCAGATTTCCGCTGCCTTACTTACTGAGTTTCACAGATGGTACTTGTAGCAATTTCATGGTGGAGGGCTTATTTATCCTAGATACGAGTTGATAGGAATACACAATTTAGATCCTTGGGTTACTAGGGTATACAGCGTTGGACCGCTTATACCAAAGCAATGCAGCTGCTTCGATGCAGACTTGCCGAAGCAATTTTATATATAGTAGATTTGGCTAGTACAATAAGATTGGCCGTACAAAGATTGTTTTACTATAACCGACGAATACGTTTACCAATCCTATAAGCCTCGTGTTATAGGCAATAAGAACGCTCCTATTAGCTACTCTATTATCGTGATTCAGCCCAGCGCAAGGTAGTATCCTTGCTAATTCGCGCTATAAACTATAGTAATCGTCTATATTCTTTCTTCTCTTTCTTATATAAAGGGTTTCTCTTAAACCAAAAATGAGATTCTATAAGTAATTAGCTCTATTTACTATTTTATCTACCTTACTATAAAGATAATCCTTGTTAAACTTCTTATTACTATTACTATAGCTAATTGCGCTAGTCTTTACCTATAGGGCTCTACTAGAGAAGTAATTCGTTTTACTCTCTCCTTAAAGGTTGGATTGGCCGTCTACTCTTCTATAATTAATATTATTCTTGGTAGTTGATTTAGGGCTAACTATAAATCTAGGTAAATAGTATAATATTTTAGATAGCTAAGGGAGGAATTGGGTAAGATCTAGGAATTTAATTAGTAGGGAGTTCTAATACCCTTAAGATAAGAGTAAGTATATCTAGATACTACTCTAGATATAACAAAGCTAATATACTAGAGGGAACTAGTAAAATAGCTCTACTAAAGAGAAGTATTATCCAAGATAGGGTATATACTACTCTATAATTCCAAATATACATGGATTTGGTACTAATTAATATAGGAAGATAGTAGAATTAGTCCTCCTAAATAGGGAATAAACTATAATAGTAGTTATAAACAAGGATTTAGCTACTATAGTTACCTATATTGGAGTATTATATATTAGGTCCCTAGTAGAAGACGATTAAAGAAGCTAGGAACCTAGCTAAAAGTCGAGAAAAGAGGTATACTCTATACTAGAAGTTGTACTAGATACTAAATAAGTTTTAAGACTCTACTAAAGAAGTAATTACTAGTATATAAAGGTAAACTATTATAGGAGGTAACTATAAAAATAACAATTTGAAGGGGTTTCTAGCGTAAGTTTATAGATTAAGTCTAATAATATAAATAACTTCTATCTAGCCCGTATAATTTTAAACAATATCGCAATTTTTAGAATTAGAAGATTCTTATAATAGATTAAGATTATAGCGTTTCTACGACCTACTAAAAAGGCAACTTAAAAGTATTACTTAAGCTAGCTCTACTTCTAGCTAAAAAAACAAACCTATTAATAGTAAATAATAATCTACGACGTTTGTCTACTAATATAAGTTTTGTCCAAGAGGAAAGGGAATTTGTAGTAGAATATATACAATTTATATACTAATACCAAATCGAATACCAAAGTAGGTTTATTAGATTAGAGAATAGAGGAGTTCTCTAGCTAGAATTAATATTAGTAGAGCGTTATAGGCGGCTTAGCTAAGCGCTAGTTTATATAATACTAGCCGTATAAGGATTTGAATTAGAAAAATAATAGAATAGCTGAAGCGCGTTAATAGTTCTAACTATATAGTTATAATTTGTCCAGATAATATAGTCATTCGTTGAGTAGAACTTACTAAGCTACGTAAGAAATTTTAAGTAATATTTTATAAGTAGAGAAAGTACTCTAGAGACTACCCAAATTTTAGTATTATAGCTTGCAAGTTATACCTTAGATTTTATTAGTAGAAAGACCTAGAGTCAATTAAATTAGAGAAAACAAACGTAAGAGTTTATTAGTATTAATAGTCGTATTATTCTAATGAATCTATATACTCTTTGGCCTTAGTAGCGCTAATATCCTATACCGTTAGTTATACTACCAATTGCAATTCTAATATAGAATCCGCTATAAGAGAGGAAATTCCCTCTAGAATCTATACGCGCTAGGACCGCCTTAGTACGCTCTAGCTATAGTAAAGCTACGCCCTAGAATAAACGCGACAGTAACCTATATATAGTTTAATAGTATATACTAGATATATCAATACGCAATATTACTATATAACTTTTACGCCCTCTTTTTTACTAAGTCCTTTCAAACGTCTTAGTACTTTAAAGATAAAAAGCGAAAGGGTGTAACTAACCCTTTTATCCTAACCGTAGTAAAAGTAGGCCCTTAGTAACTACGGAGGAGATACCTAATAAAGCTACCTAGTAGTAAATAATTTGACAACCTCCCCCTAAGACTATAGTCTTAGGAGGCTACTAGAGAACCTAGTCTTTTAACTACTCTTCGCCTAATATTAAATACTATCAAATCAAATTAAATCAAAGAGAAAATTCTTAATAAGTAAGATATTGTCACGGGAAGACTCTGTGTATACGAGGATTAAGGTAGTAGGTAAAACTAAGTCAACTAAGGTACAAAGTAGGAGGAGGGATAAAGCCTATTATATAGTCTCGTAGTCTATACGCTACCTAACAGGCTCCGCTTGTATATAGCTCCTAGTCCTAACTATCTCAAGGGCGCTAGCCCCTAATATTACCCCCTAGCTCCCTCTCTATAGCCTCCGAAGTAAAAGCGCCGGCGTCTAATCGCCGCGCGCGCTATCTCGCTATAAGCCAAGTATAAGAGGGTCGGTCGGAGGGATATTACGGCCTCCGTCACTTTATAGTAGGAAACCGTCCCTATTCCTATATGCGGCTATGGTGGCTACCTTACTACTAGTATACCGTTCTATTATAAGCTAGGGCTAAGAGGGTCGGTCGGAGGGATATTACGGCCTCTATCGCTTTTTGGTAGGAAACCGTCCCTATTCCTATATTCGGCCCTCGTAGCTACCTTACCTAGTCCTAACTTCAACTAGTTGCCTTTACTTTTTCGTGGTTTACTAGCTAGAACGGTCGGTAGCCAATCAAAAGCCCTCGTCGATTAATAATAGGATCTAGTAATAATACTAGCGTAACCCGGCTATTATAGTAAGGTCTATTTAAGGCCAGGCCTCCCTTAACTTCTCTCTCCTTAAACTACTAACTATTAGTAAGTTCCTCAAGAGAAATCGAGGCCTTCCTAGACTTATTAGAATCTATAGCAAAACCTTCGCTCTCCGCCCCCGCCTACTATATTATATCTTCTCCTATAAGTTTTTCTAGTCCGTCGGAGTCCGCTCGTTTCTAACTAGAGTCTAGCGCTAATACTACTATATCGCCTACGCCGCTAAGGGTATCGACTACCTTAATAATACTATAAGTTACAACCTAGAATCCGCGCGCTTTTCGGTACTAACCGCTTATTTTCAGGCGGCGAGAAAAACCAAGGCCTGCCTCGGCTATAAGGGGGGCAATAAGGCCTATATAGATATATAAGTTAGCTATTTCCGGATCCCGCTCGTTTTTACACGCTAACCCCTCGTTTTAGGCTATCGTTTGCGTATATTATATATACGGCCTAGACTCGGTCTACGGATACTAATCTATATATTAATTCTCGGCTTCCGTCCGTTTTCGAGCGCTGACTGTCGGTTTTGTAGTAACGTAGAGTATAGTAAGCTAATCTACGTATTGAAATCCTTTAAGTCCTTAGGACTTAATTATAATACGAATAAGCTACCTAGGTATATTTTATATTAGTCTCCGCCCGTTTTCGATCGCTAACCGCTTTTTAGTAATATTATCCTCTTCCTTACTACTACTATAGAGACTGCTATTATAGTAGGCCTTACCTCTAGCCCGGTCCCCGCGTCCCTTATACTCGGCCGCCGCCGTTACAATTAAGGCCGTCTGTTTCTACCCGGGGCCCGGAATAACCCCCCTAGGTAGGAATATTTAGTAGAGATAGGGTTTTTTTTTTTATTATTATAGGAGTAGGCCGGAGGCTAATCGTTCTTGCCTAGAGTCCGGAGTAACCCCTCTAGGCGGGAATACTAGGTAGGAGATAGGATTTCTTTTTTTTTTATAATAATATTACGTGGGCCGGAGGCCGTTTATTCTTAATTAGATACCGACGTATCCTCGTCGGACAATAAATAAACTAAACTATAACTTTACCTTACTATAAAAAGTGAAAACGTGACTATAGAAATAATAATATGAAATAAGCTACTATAGAATATAGTAGCGATACTAGGACCGGCGGGGGCTAATCCTTTTATAAGGGACTAAGTCCTAATCGGCTAGTAGCCCGTCGTTAAAGCGTACGCTACCGTAGGATCTCTCGAAATAGTCTATAGCCTCGACGTCTTCTATCTCCTCGAGGGGTTCCTACGTAGGGGTATAGAATCCGTTCTATTTTACTAGGACCTAGCGCTTTTTAGACTTAGTCCGGGTATAGAGGATCTCCTTAACTATCTATTCCTCGTACGACTCGGATAGCACGGGAGCCGGTTAAGAATCGTCGATAACCTACCTAGGGAGGGGTAGTTCCTACGACGCGGGCCGTAGGAGGTCTAGGTAAAAAACCGGATAAATACCCTTAGAGATCCCCTCCAACCGTATAGAGAGAGGGCTAATTACCTCGGCTACTATATACTTTACCTAGTAGGTATCGAGCTTCTTCTTTAGCCGCTTACTCCTATAGTTCCGGAGGCTAAGCTAGACCTTATCGCCTACCGCGTACTTTAGGGCGGCCTACCTAGTCTTATTAAAGGACTCCTCCTATTACTAGCTAGATACGGCTATAGAGGCCTAGTAGATATCGGTAATATCCTTTATCTTCTTTATAAAGACCTCCGCCCGTAACTCGGCGGGTAACGCTCGATAGCCGGCGGGGTCCTCCTTGACTACGACGGGCGGAGGGGGGTAATAACCGTAAGTTGCGAAAAATAGCGATATACTAATACCCGCGTAGAATCGGCCGTTAATCGCTAGTTGCGTAGTAGGGAGCCACTTCTTCTAGTCGGACTATATAAAGTTTACGTAGCTCTAGAGGTAGGCCTATAGCTCCTAGTTTATACGCTCGGGGCCTCCGTCCGTTTATACGTAGTAGGTACTACTAAGTCGACGTTCTACCTCTATAAGGTAGTAGAGGCGGCTCTAGAATTTCCCTATCTAGTTGCTAACCCGGTCACTTATAATAGCCTAGGGGAGGCCGTAGTAGCGCACCTAGTACTCTAGGAACTTTTGTACGTATTCCTCCGTATTAGTAGTAGATATCGCCTCGAAGACTACGGTCTTACTAAGCCGATCCTTAATTACCTATACGTTAGTATAACCCTCGCTATCGGGCTACTTAGTTATAAAGTCTATCGAGATCTCCGAGAAGAACCGGTNAGGTCTTATTTCGACCGTAGGAGTCGTAATTTTTAAAGAAGCGCCGGATATATACTAATAGGAGCGGCTAGTAGTAGTCTCTAGCTATAGTAGAAATTAAGGCCTCCCGACTAGGATAGCTAGAGACCGCTAAGTTATAATTCCTCTAGATTAGCCTAGTACGGAGGGCGTCTATATCCGCGACCGAGGAGTCCGCCCCTTTTCGATCGGCCTCTATCGTGAAGGGGGCGCCCGGTACCTAGAGCTTTCCCCTATAGTAGAGTAGCCCTCGGCCGTCGACCCTATAGTCGCCTATCTAGACCTTAAGGCGGAGACCGGGGGGTACCGTGCGGAGACCGTCCCTAACGGCCTAGAAAACCCCCTAGTATATAGTATCGCGTATAGCTAAGTTATTCTATAGTAGGTTTAGCTCCCCTTCCTTAAAAGGACCTAGGGAACCCTTAAACGTGCCGTACTCCGTTATAAAGGGGGCGGCTTACGTCTATTTAGTTAGGCTATCCGGGGGAAAAAGTTGCTTAAACCTAGAATCGTAGTCCGTATCGTCTAGGCTATCCTAATCCCTTCGAGAGAGGGTATTAGGTACGATAGCGTCGGCCCCCGGGTAATATACTATAGAGAACTTGTATCTTATCAAGGTTTCCGCCTATCTAGCCTAGCGCTCGGAAAGCTTCTACTTCTTTATAAAATGCTCTAGATTCCTATAATCGGTAAGAACTATAAAGTAGCCTATGCTACGAAGCTCGCTATCCTATTACTATAAGTATTAGATAACGGCTAGAAGCTCCTTGTCGTAGATATTGTAGTTAATCTCGGCCGTGTTTAGCTTTTTACTATAGAAGGTAACGGGGCAGCGGACTCTACCGGTTTCCTAGCTAAGAGTACCTCCTAACGCGGACCCGCTATAGTCGGCCTCGATAAACGTAGAAAGCGATAGGTCCTACTACCTAAGGACCGGAGCCCGTATAAAGACGTCTTTTAGTATCTAGAATACTTCCTCAGCCTAGGTGCTCTAGGAGAACGACGTGTTTCGACCGGTAAGAGTAGTTAATAGAGCGGCGATCCTCAAGTATTTAGGTACGAATACCCAGTAGTAGTTTATAAACCCGAGGAACCGTCTTACCTCGCGCTATATCTTCGGGGACTACTATACCTAGATAGCTTGAACCTTATCTAGGTCGGCCTCTAGCCCTTTTCCGTCGGTATATACTATAAAGCCTAGGTACTTAATACGTTTTCTTATAAACTCGGATTTAGCTAGATTAAGGTATAGGCCTACGTCCAAGAGCTTACGAAGAACGGCGCGAACCTTGCGGAAGTAGTCTTTGCGAGAACCTAAGGAGTATATTAGTACGTCGTCTATATATACGGAGTAGAAGTCGTCTAGATACTCCCGTAGTACTATATTAATATACCGTTGGAAACTAGCCGGAGCCCCGGCTAGACCGAATAGGGTTACTAGCTATTCGAATAGCCCGTATCTCGTCCGGAAGGCTATCTTATATTCGTACCCCTTAGCTATATATAGCTTCTAAAAAGCGGATACCACGTCTACCTTAGTTAACTAAGTAGCCCCCGTCAAGTTTCGAAGGGTCTCCGAGATTAAAGGGAGGGGGTATCGGTCGGCCTTAGTAACGGCGTTTAGGGCCCGGTAGTTATAGTAGAATCGAAGGCCGCCTGACGCCTTCCGTACGAAAAGTACTAGAGACCCCCCGGTAGAGGTCGAAGGCCGGATAAAGCCCTTTGCTAGTAGGTCATTAAGTATCTTACGGAGTACTAGTAATTCCTCCTTAGATATACCGTAAAGAGGGCCCTAGGGTAATACTTTAAGGGAGCCGTCTGCTTTCGGTCGGAGTTCTATCTTATAGTCTACGTTAGGGCAAAACGGGGCTAGCTTCTTAGCCTCCCGACTGGAAAATAGCGGTATAAGATTATAAACCTCGGGGGGTAGCTACTTCTTAAGCTAGGCCGTAGTAGTAGCGGGCTTATCCTCTAATACCTTAAAGATATCTTCTATATTCACCGTAGCAATCCGTATATACGCGCCCGGGGAGAAAGTAGCTACCGTAACGTAACGGGCGGAGTCTATCCCCTAGGACGCGGCCTTCTAGGTAAAAGACCGCTTATATTCGTTATTATTAGACTTAACCTATCCGGAATCGCTAGTATTGGACTTAGGTAGGTGTCCCGGCTGAGGGGCTACCGTACCAAAACGGGCGGAACCCGTCTTCTAGGACGCGGCCTCCGTAGTAAAAGACCGCTTGTACTCGCGCGTGTTGGAGTTAGCGGGATACCCTAGTTAAGGTATAAGTACCGCTAAGGCTACCGACGCTATATCCGTCGCTTCTACCTTAGCCTCCGATCGCTCTAGGGCAGCCTCCGTAGTAAAAGGCCGCTTGTACTCGCGCGTATTAGAGTTAGCAGGATATCCTAGTTAAGGTACAAGTACCGCTAAGGCTACCGACGCTATATCCGTCGCTTCTACCTTAGCCTCTAATCGCTCCAGGGCGGCCTCTATAGTAAAAGGCCGCTTATACTCGCGCGTGTTAGAGTTAGCGGGATATCCTAGTTAAAGTATAAGTATAGCTAAGGCTACCGACGCTAGGTCTATCGCTTCTACCTTAGCCTCCGACTACTCCCGGGCGGCCTCCTTAGTAAAAGGCCGCTTGTACTCGCGCGTATTAGAGTTAGCGGGATATCCTAGTTAAGGTATAAGTACTACTAAGGCTACCGACGCTATATCCGTCGTTTCTACCTTAGCCTCCGATCGCTCTAGGGTAGCCTCCGTGGTAAAAGGCCGCTTATACTCGCGCGTAATAGAGTTAGCTCGATGTTTCGGTTGGGGGAGCGTTAAGGTGTTAGGTAGTAGCCTTACGGATAACGTATCGTTTACTATAGATACCGTAGATATTCCTACGGACTGGTACTCTCTATAGCGATAGCGCTCCGCAATCTATTATAGACTACGGCCGTGCTAAAGCCGACCCTAATTAGGCGCTATCCGGATCATATTGTAGGCCTTCTATAGGTTGCCTAGGATTAGGTTATAGGCGAGATTTGGTACGACGTATATATATACTATCTAGCGGAATCCGCCTATATCTATACGGAAACCGACTACTCCTCGTATTCTAGTATCCGTTATAGTTTTTATAGCCCCACGTATCCGTCGTAAAGCGTCGTTAACTAGACGGAGGCCGAGCCTCCTAGTTAGGTTATTACTAATCGTAGCGTAGTACTCGCAGCCTTTGTTAATAAGGGTAAACACGGGGGAGAGAGTATTATTATTTAGGTAAACGTCTATAAATATACTCCTTCCGTCTATTCTTACTCGGTATAACCGCTAGCCTTATCTTAGTACTCCTTCGGCTCCCTTATCCTATCTATAATAGGGAGCTATACTTTTTCCAACTCGTCCGGATCGGAGTCCTCTAATATTAGGGGGGTATCCGGAGCAGATAGAAGGGCCGCCATATTAACGCGCCCGGAGGATTTTACGGGGTTTAGTATAGCGCGGTATACGTAGTTATTTGACTAGTATCTACTACCTCTATAACGGAAGTAGAGACCGCGCTCTCGCCTCGAGTCGAGCTCGGCTTTAGTAATCTACTTCGCCCGAGTCGGGGGTTTTGAGCCTCTAGGGGCTATACGGTATCGTAACGAGCCCGTAACGGGGCGCTATCCGCTCGATTATACGCGGGTCGCGGTTATAATAGTATCTATAGGCTCCGCCTAGGCTGCTATACTAGGGCGTAGGTATAATAGTCCCCTAGGGCCGGCGTATAAGCCGATAGTACTAGGTTCTGACGACTTTAGCTTGGAGAGCTATATCCGATTCTTCGTCGCGAACTAGGAGGTATTCTCGTAGTTAGCTATAATGCGGCTAACCTCCGTATAGAAACCGGCGTACTACGGTATATACTATATAGGAACCGTGCTTATAGTGACCTAGTTAGAGAACGTCTTTTTAAGGTATATAATCTTAATAGCGTCGTCCTAATAGCTGCCGTCCGAAGCGTGAAGGAGTTCGTCGAAAACCAACTAGTATTTATACTATAGTTAGCTATCCTAGTATCTTAGCCTAGTAAGGTTCTCTAGGGCCTTCGTTTTTTCTATAGAGTCCGCGAAGGTTATCTCAAGGACCGCAAAGAACTCCTTAGGATCCTAGTTGCCGGAGATACCCCCGGCTAGCTAGAAGTTTCTAAGCCTAGCCCGCTTATTATAAGGGAGATAGTCGTTGATATAATCCTAGTAGTAAGGGGCGGAGAGCGGTAGTTTTAGGCCGGAACGTACCGCGTACGAGCTTTCGAGGCGGATAAGAAAGTCTCGAAATATAGCCGCCGTACTATCCTATAATAGGGGCTTCTACTCGCGAGGGCCTATAGTATCTGAATAATCGTATACGGATACCGCAGCTTCTCGGGAGGAGAACGCCTATAGAGCCGCGACTAGCTCTATTAGCTTCTCGTCCTAGCTTCTCTAGTTGCTAAATACTTCCTCTGCTACGTTTAGCTTAGAGTCTATAAGCCTCTAGGCGGCGAGTAGCTATTAGATAGTAGAGGCGTATTAGGTAGGTAATAGTTATACTAGGGTACTACTACCGTCCTACCTCGCGCTAGAGGCTGCGCGAAGCGGTAGACAGCTATCGGTCTCCTAGTCGTCTATAGCGGGGAGAGTTGCTTCGTGAGTAGAGAGAAAAAAGAGTTAACTTAATATTACGGGAAGACCCTATATATACGAGGATCAAGGTAGTAGGTAAAACTAAGTCAACTAAGATACAAAGTAGGAGGAGAGATAAAGCCTATTATATAGTCTCGTAGTCTATACGCTACCCAACGGGCTCCGCTTATATATAGCTCCTAGTCCCAACTATCTCAAGGGCGCTAGCCCCTAATAGATATAAAACTTAAGCTTCCCCTTGATATATTTCAAGTTTTATCTCTATATATTTATAAAATTCTATATTATATTTCTATACCTACTATTCTACTATCCCGCTATATATTAAGATATTCTTATTATTCTTAGGCTTGGTATAGCTTTTATTACTAGTACTATACTTTCCGCTCTACGTTAGGAAAAGTATATTATACTCAATCTATCTAGTCAAAGTAAAACTACTAGAACTACTAGTTCTATAGTACTCCTAGCTAGTCTACTAGAAAATAGTTTCTCCGTACACGTTGTCCTATAAACTATCTAGATCTAATAGTCTAGACCCTAGGCCTAGAGGAAATAAGAGAGAGGACTTAGGCAAATCTATAAAAAACTTTAGTAGTAGAATAGATCAACTGTCTAATAGAGAATAATAGAGGTATATACTACTAAATACTACCTACGCGAGAGAATATAGGGTTTCGTATCTTAGGTAGAATAAAAAATATATATCTATATAGTCGTTGCAAAGTTAGCTAGGATAAAAAATAAGTAAGGTCAAAGCTTTTACCCTTAAGAACTTACATTTTCTTATATATCTCTCTACGTATAATATCTATAAACCCTCCAATTCTTTTATAGACTAGTATATATCTATACTATAGCGTATTAAAATATTTAGTAATAATATTTAGTAGTTACTTAGAAGCTCCTAAAAATACCCACTTTTCTATAGTAAACTAGCTATAATAAATTTTCTAATCATTATAATCTTATAATAAGCTTGAATATAGCTCTTAGATATAGTATCTATTATCTATTAAAGTTTCGAAATCTCTAGTCTAAAGTGTAGCTATAGAGAAGTATAGGAAGATTATATATTTCTATAAATCTTCTATTTTTATTTTCTATCCTTAATAACTTTTTAAATATAATAGCTATAGTCTTAAAAAGTACACTATTGAATTCCTCGCGCTTTTCTAATCTAGAAAAATATATAATATAACGTCATTTTCAAACTTTTTTTTCTAAGTCCAAGAAATTTTTTAGACCTTAAATTACTTATTTATTGAAGATACTATACGTATAAAACCTATAGAATCTAGTCGACCTTTCTTTGGCCTATCTATAAATATAAAAAAAACATAAAAAATATAGTATACCTACTACTTCTACTACTTCTACTACTTCTACTACTTCTACTACTTCTACTACTTCTACTACTTCTACT
>QWZN01000384.1:0-16132 GCA_003693225.1 Venturia aucupariae
TACTAGGGCTACCTAAAGGAACTCTACGATCGTAACTATATATACCGTACCCCTACCTAGCGTCGCCTCGTAGTGCCATCGCGACTGCAACGGAGAGAGGAGAGGTCTATAGATTCTATACTAGAAGAGTTAGATATAGCGCGTAGTCCTATACCGCGAGCAATAGTAGCTACCAGGCCAGCGAGGGAGACAATCCTAGATAGAGAGAAGGAATTCAATGACTATCGTATATAGAGTAAGTATCTTCTAGTAGTCTCCTAGTAGTCGCTAATACTTCTTAGATAAAGTAAACCCAGCTCTATAAAACCCCTTCGACTATTAGAGGACGATCGAGCTACGCTTCCTACGTATTACTATACTAGCGAAAGACGTTCTCTGTATCCAGGCGGCCGGTATTAGTATTAAACGTGAATTTAGTATTATACGTAACTTCAATACTAATAACAAGACCTATAGCCTAGCTATCCTCGGCGTATTAATAGTAAGTAATTATAAGTAGGGTATAAAGGATCGGATCGAGGTATACGACTATTACTCTCTCTATATAAGGGAGAATCAAGTCTATACTAAGGAGGTCGAGACTGAGCGTTCGGAGAATACTAATAATACTAGTCGGTTTCTAAGGGACATAGTCTATATAAGGGATATTAGTAATGACGAGGATACTACTAATCTAGATAATACGCCATTTAATAAGAATAAGGATAAGGAGAATAGATTTATTCCTTAGCTAATAGAGGGTAGGGTTGAGGAAGATAAGGAGGGCTTATTATAGTAATAACTTATAGTTATTAATAGTATATAGGATCGTATTCTCGGTCGCGCGAGGTTTTCTCGCCGCCTTTAAGCTGAAAACGCCCGTACCCGTAGTCGTAGTAGTCGAAGTAGTCGTAGTAGTCGTGGAGGTCGGGATACTACTAGTAGTACTACTAGTAGTACTAGTAGTCGTACTAGTAGTCGTGCTAGTAGCCGTCTTAGTAGTCGTATTAGTAGTATTGCTCCTTCTCTTATTCGTCGTAGTTATCTAGTACTATCTAGGATAGCTTCTAACCTAGGCCCTATAGTAGAGGAGATAAGGGTAGCTAATCGTGCTACGTATAATAGTACTACTAAGGATAAGGAGGGGGATATAAATGAGGATAAGGATAGGGATACTAATAAGGAGAGTAATAATCCGGTTCGGGTAACGCGTAGGCGTGTACGCAAGTAGTATAGTATAGAGATAACTAGCGTTCGGGGTAGGTATTAGTATTAAATAGAGATCTCGTCTTAATCTTGACCGTGCCTTTATAACTACGTAACTACTAGGAGACTACTAGAAGACTACTAGAAAGACCTAAAGTTAACTAAGATATATAATAATTCTAGCCCTACCCCTTCTAGTTAGTATAGTTATTACTTTGGTTATAATAGTATAGCGCCATTATATAATCAGGGTTACGAACCGTCGGGTTGAAATAGTTCGGGTTTTTACTTTTATTAAAAACCTAACCCGAACCCAACCCGAACCGTTAAAAGATAAACCGGACCCGGACCAAACCGTTTAGACCCGAACCGTTCCCGGTTTAGGTTTCAACCCTTAAAACCCAACCCGAACCGCACCGTTGGGGGCCCTAGTATTCAGCGAAAAAGACTCCGAGATCCTACCTAAGCGTATAGATTAGGACTATAAGATCGACACTAGAGAGTCCCCGGTACCGTTTAGGCTACTATATAACCTCTCGGAGCTAGAGCTCAAGGCTTTAAGGGAGTACCTAAAGAAAGGCTAGATACGCCCCTTAAAGAGCTCGGTAGGAGTATCTATTATCTTCGTACCGAAGAAGGACGGGAGCCTACGCCTATATATCGACTATCGGGGTCTAAATAAGGTAATAAGGAAGAACCGATACCTATTACCCCTTATTTTAGAGATAATTAATAGGGTTAGCGGTACAGCCGTCTTCTCTAAGATAGATCTACGGGATACGTTCAATCGTATTAGGATTAAAGAGGGCTACGAGTAGAAGACTACCTTCCGGACTCGCTATAGACTCTTTAAATATAACGTTATACTATTCGGGCTAACGAACGCCCTAGCTACCTTTTAGGTATATATCAACAATACGCTAATAGGGTTGGTAGATATAATCTACGTAGTATTTATTAATAATATCCTAATCTTCTCTACGGAAGAAAAGGACTACGAGAGAGACGTCTATTAGATACTAGAGAGGCTGCGGTAGTACCGCCTATACGCTAAGCTCTCTAAATATAACTTCTACGTTAAGGAAGTAGACTTCCTTAGGTATATTCTAAGTACCAACGGTATAAGTATAGAGAAGAGTCGTATCGCGGCTATTAATAAATAGCCGGTACTAAGAAACTATAAGGATATATAGGTTTTCCTAGGAACTACGAACTTCTACCGACGGTTTATTGATAGCTACTCGAGGGTAGCTAAGGGTCTAATAGACTTATTAATTAGTAGTACTAATAGGAAGAACTTCCCCTAGTAGCTATAGAATAATATAGCTACTACCTCCTTCGAGGAACTAAAGCGCTCCTTTATCTACGCTCCTATACTCCGACACTTCGATATCTCGCGGCTACGCCGAATAGAGACTAATACGTCGGGGTAGGCGGTAAGTATAGTATTTTCGTAGAAGTTCCCGGACGGTATTAGCTAGCTATAGTATCCGGTAGTATTCTAGTCTTGTAAGATAACTCCTATAGAAACACGGTATAATATATACGACTAAGAATTACTCGTAATTGTAAAGGGTTTCGAGGAATACCGATACTTCCTCGTAGGCGGAGCGGAGCCTATAGAGGTCCTCTCCGACTATAATAACTTAATCTAGTTTATATCTACTAAGAAATTAATATCTAGATAAGTACGTTAGGTATAAGCCTTATCCGAATATAACTTTATTATTACGTATCGTCCCGGTAAGCTTAACCCGGCTAACGGGTTTAGTTAGCGCCTAGATTATATAACTAAAGGAAAGTCAGTTAATTCTCCTTCGATAATACTCCCGATATTATAGGAGAAACTCCGTAATTCGGTCGTAGTAAGGTCTAACTACGGTATTAGCGTAGCCTATATCTAGTTGGAGCTGAAGTTCCTAAGGAGCTTAATCGGGCTATACGTTTCTCGAAACGTTATCGCTTCGATTAGGGCGAAGGTAAGGGCCGAGACCGTCTAGATATCCCCGAGTATCGAAGTTAGCGAAGTTAAGGATAGCTTAGGAAGTTATTCCTTAGATAAGGAGGAGGCTCCGGCCCCTTATAGAGACCCGCTAGGTTTCGTAAATCGTTCCTAGTATAGGACGCTAGTAGGACTGGTATTTGTATACCTTAAGGGTAGCGACGTATATAATAATACGCCTAAGATAATAGTAGACCTACTTAAGAAAATTTAGTTGAATAACCCTTAGGTTTAGAAGAAAGCCTAGGCGGAGTATACGGAACGTAACCCTACCGGGACGTTATAGAAGCCTTAGGTTATAGATAACTACGGCGTTCTAACGTTTAAAGGAGTATATTTTGTTCCGAAGGATCTTACCGTAAGGGTATAGATCCTGCGTACTTACTATAATAACCCCGCTATAGGCGGATATTTAGGGTTTAAACCTACCTTGACTAATATTAGGCGTTAATATACTTAGCCTATATTGCTTAAGGATATAAAGGCGTACTGCCGCGACTACGATATCTATTAGAGGTCGCGGATTGTACGGTACGCTCTATACGGGAAACTGAAGTTACTTCCTCTTCCTACGCGGCTAATATAGGAATTCTCGATAGACTTTATTATAGAACTGCCGCTAGTACTACTAAGAGATGCCGTTATTAATACCTTACTAGTAATTATCGATCGGTATACAAAATAGGTATAGTACTATATAATTTCGAAGTATACTAATACCTCGGAGCTTGCGCAGCTCTAGGTAGACTAGCTAGGCGTCTACGGAACGCTACTAGGTATTATATTAAACCGCGGTCCTATATTCACCTCCAAATTTTAGTCGGTATTTTACCGATATATAAGGACTACGCTTAGGCTTAGTACTACCTTCTACCCGTAAACTAACGGATAAACGGAAAGGCAAAATTAGAATTTAGAACATTTTCTAAGGTACTATATTAGTTATCGGATAGATGACTAGCCGTACTAGCTATAGATAGCGGCTAATATATATAACCGGGCAGAGTACAGCTCTATTTAGAGATCTCTATATAAGGCTCTCTATAGGTACTACCCGGAGGATAACTAGTTAGTCGTAGATGAGCCCGCTGGCAGTATTCCTAATATAACGGTACGTATAGAAGAAATTCTAGAAATACGTACCGAACTAGCTAAGTCCGTCCGCGATACTATAGAGGCTTCGGCGGTATAGGCTAATAAGAAGAGGATTGATAAGTTATACTACGTTAGTAATTTAGTCCTACTATCTTTAAAGAATATCAAGTTAAAACGGATCAAGAAGAAACTTGATTTCCGCTACCTCGGACCGTTCGAGGTGCTTAAGATTGTCGGAACTTTAGCCTATAAACTAAAGCTTCTACTAGTATACCCGATTTATAACGTATTTTATATTTCCCTACTAAAGCCTTATCTAGCACGGCTAGGTATTTCCCCGCCGGATCCGCAGGAGATCGAAGGGTAGGTAGAATAGAATATCGAGAAGGTTCTCGACGTTCGTATACGCCGGAATAAAAAAGAATTCCTAGTAGTATAGGAAGGCTAGACGCTAGTCTATAATAGCTAGAAGCCGGCGGACTATCTCGTAAATTATAGTAAGGTAATTCGGGATTTCGAGGAAGCTCAAAAAGCCTTATAGATCGAGTAGTAGAAACTACAGCTAGCTAAGAAAGCTCCGAAGAAGGGGTAGAAAACCTCTATAAGAGGTAGGTAAAGAAGATCTAGGAGAAGTAAGAAGTAAGTTTACTTCTATAGTATAGCGTATTCCGTATCGCGATATCTCCTAGGCCGGGGAGGCGTCTACGATAGCTATAAGCGACTAAGTCGTAGGAAAATTCTACGGAATTCCTAAGTTAGTATAATTTATTAATAGGGTACTATTGAATCTTAACTTTCTATAAACCTAGCTAAGCCAACTCTTTTATTCCGCTCCCTACGTGGAGAAGATACTATACACGGAAATTAAGACTTTCCGAACGTAAGTATACGGTATAAAGTATAAGATTGAAACGAATTCTAAGATTAAGGTACGGACCTTAATAGAGAATAAAGCTACGTATATAGATAGTATAAAATAGGACCTAGATCTACTTCGGTACGTTTCTAAGGGATACTAGCGCTAAAAAGTCCCGTCTAAGGGCCGAAGTAGTTTTCGCGAGTAAAATTCCTATATACTAATCTAAAACCTAGGTATATAAAGTGCGTAATCGAAGAGTTATTCGAGACTAGAGGGATAGTAGTAGGTAAGAAACGGTCACGTCTTTTTAGGAAGATAAGATTACGGTTAGGAAGTAAGGTAGAAGAAAGCTATAAAATTTAAGGGCCTAGTACTTATAGAGCCGGGCCGAGGTCGGAGACTAGACGCGACGCGACTATAGTATAAAATAAAGAAGAAGAAAAAGACTACTTAAATCTTAATAAAAGAATACTAGATATTTAAACTCTCTACTACGTGGATATATGCTTGTTATTATCCCTAGCCCTTTCCGTACTAGATCCCGTAGACTTCTCGGACGTTATAGCCTCCTCTTACCTTAGAAATAAAGCCTAGGTCGGGTAGATACCTCTCCTACTATTATACCGCTCCTAAATAAAGTCGATATACTCGAAGATTATATCCAAGTCAAGGGTGAACTCGGAACTAATAGTGAAGGTAGTATACTTACTATAAAAAAATTAGCTATAGTAGTAGAATAGAATTTAAATAAAAGAATATACGTTATAGTATAGAGGCGGCCAAGGTTATAAAGGGCAGCAATAATACGGTCGGCTACTATTAAAAGAACCTCCTTAGACTACAAAAGGTTAACCTTAGGTACGGCCTACTTATCCTAAGTACGGGCGGCGAGGTACTACTAGTATATAGCTTTAGTACTAGCTCGTATAATCAAAGCATTACTACTAAAAGTATTACCGATACGAATGGCGCGGAGATAGGACTTATAGTAGCGCTTAGTAGCATCTACGAAGTCGGAGAATCGATACTCGACCTAAGAAAAAGATTATTAGAAAAAAGAGAAGTTCTTAGATAGGAATAGCAAACTTACACGGTCGTAACGTTAACCCTTTTTAGTATAGATACTATAAGCCGTAGCTACGGGTGTCTTGCTACTAATCTTATACCAATTTACCAAAGTATTTTTACGCGTACCTATAGCTTTGTCCCCCGGGGTCTTCATTATACTACTTGCCTATAGGGCTATATATATATAGTATATACGACTAGTTATCTTGCTATCTACGGACGCGACGACTTCGGGAACGGGGGTACGAGTGGGGGGTACTATAGTAAAGGGTATAGCGCGAGATAGATAGTTTATAAGGAAGAAGAAGAAGTTGATATTAGTTTAATAAAACGAAACGTCGCGTCGAAGTTGATTTTATTAACAGCCCTTTAACCGTTACCTACGCGATAGGATTAGCGTTGTTAATATAGAAAATTCTAGAATCCGAATAATACTCGATTAAGAATTAAAATAAACAAAAGCTAGGAATGAAAGCGAGCTAGGAACTTACTCTCTATATAAGCTAACGTTGCTACTACGGCCTCCCCTTTAGGAGGACTTAAGGATACTAATATTATTATTAAAAAGAAGAAGGTTAACTTAAAGGTAGAGGTTCTTAAGTAGCCTTACTAGTTACCTAGGCGCAGCTAGGCTAATACCCAAGATTATAGCCTAGTACTAGAACTATAGTTACGATTTCGTAATTGGCTAATAATAGGTTAGCTGTAGGAACTCAATCGCCTAAAGGGGTGATATTATTAATATATATAACCTAGGGATCTACTTCTACTAATTAGTATATAAACTAGATCTACCTTTACTATAACAAGTGACTTAGTTCTAAGGTAGGAGATATCTCTACTAACGATACGAGAAACGTTCGACGGGGTCTATTACGTATCTTTTAAGATCGTAAAGTAACCGGAGAGTAAGTACTAAAATAACTACGCCGAGGCGGGTTAGCCCACGCCTGTAAGGATTATAGGATAGATTAGAATATTCCTAGCTATAAAAAAACTCAAAGAAGTAAGTAAATCCCTAAGTAAGCTATATACTACAGCCCTGCCTAGAGACTACTAAAAGGGACGAAAGGAATACGATTTAATAAGACTATAATATAGACTAGAGATAAGATACGAGGCGCCTCGGCCTACCTTAGTACCTAAGTCTACTAGGACGGGGAGCTAGAAACGCCCCTATATAAGAACGGTAGGTAAGTAGAAATCCTACCTCTGCCTATTCCTAGTATAATAGAACTCTAGAATGCCTCCTCTAAGAATCCTAGGGCAGCCTATACTCTAGAAGAATAGACCGCCCTATCTCCGGGAGCTAAGGGATCTAGAGATTACGGCTACGGGTAAGAGGATAGGATCCGGAACTATAAGAAGAACTTCTTAAGTTATCTTAGCTAAGTCGATTCGCCGTAGGGCTAGTTTCTAGATAATAGGGGGTACTAAGCTATAAATTAGGTACCTTAGGAGTAATCCTTAATAAAGGTAGAGGACCTCCGCCGTATACTAAAGAAACAACCACTGCTACTTAACTCGATATATAAGTCTATTAGGCTGTTCGTAGAGAACTACGTAGATACAAAACGGGCTGGCAAGTTATATACCTATTAGGCTAGGAGGTCTCTCTACCCGGTATATAGGGCACAGGGGTAGTACGCGGGGTAGGTATATTAGGAGTAATCTACTACTTAAGAGTAGGACCGCCGCCGTATACTGAATAAACTATTATAACCGGAAAACTACGTAGAGGAATACATACCGCTACGCAGTTAAAGCTAAGATAGGTTAGCTAGTTATATACCTATTAGACTAGCCGGGAGGCTACTCTACCCGTAAATTCAAGGGTATACTACTATTAATACTCCTTAATTTAGAGGATCCTAACCTATAAGTAGGTAGATAAGAGTATTAACTCCTATATCAAACCTTCTATCTTTGGTCGTGTAGGAGAAGGAGCAGCGGTAAATTCAAGGGTATACTACTATTAATACTCCTTAATTTAGAGAATCCTAATCTATAAGTAGGTAGATAAGAGTATTAACTTCTATATCCAACCTTCTATCTTCGGTTGTATAGGAGGAGGAGTAGCGGAGCAGCGACCTATTAGTATAGTAGTATAAGTACGTGTCGTTATACTATAAACGTTACTACTAGGGAGGTTTAAATAACCTTCTCTACTCGATTTAGGATCCGCTGCGCGGATTCCGGGGGGGGTAGCTTAAGTAGAGAACGCTTACAAGTATAACCTCTAGGGAATACTATTATTTTAAAAAAAATCAGCACGGGTACTTATAAAGAACGAACCGTAAAATTCTACGACCTGAATAAGGCCGGACTAAAACCCTATAGGAAGCGGGGCAAGGCTAAAGTAAGGGCGACCTTAGATCTAACCTAAAGCTATAAGGCTTAGCCTAAATAAGATTACTTAGCTAAGTAGGAGTTAATAAAGGGTAGCGGCGTTAGTACGATATAGTCGACGACGAGCTATATATACCTTTCTATAAACTTTTTTTTCCCCCCTGCGGGGGTTTTTAGTAGTTTTAAAGGAACCGTAGAGTCCGAGGATAGACTCCTAAAGAGGGGNTGTCGTTATACTATAAACGTTACTACTAGGGAGGTTTAAATAACCTTCTCTACTCGATTTAGGATCCGCTACGCGGATCCCGGGGGGGGTAGCTTAAGTAGAGAACACTTACAAGTACAACCTCTAGAGAATACTATTATTTTGAAAAAAATTAGCACGGGTACTTATAAAGAATAAACCGTAAAATTCTACGACCTAAATAAGGCCGGGCCAAAACCCTATAGGAAGCGGGGTAAGGCTAAAGTAAGGGCGACCTTAGATCCGACCTAAAGCTATAAGGCTTAGCCTAAGTAAGATTACTTAGCTAAGTAGGAGTTAATAAAGGGTAGCGGCGTCGGTATAATATAGTCGACAACGAGCTATATATACCTTTCTATAAACTTTTTTTTTTCCCCCTACGGGGGTTTTTAGTAGTTTTAAAGGAACTATAGAGTCCGAGGATAGACTCCTAAAGGGGGGGGCAATATTAGGATCTATAACCTATTCTAGACTCCGGGACTAGTTAGATATAGGTTAGATACTAGTCCGGTACTAAGCTAAGTTATATACTAAAGTACGTACGGCCTTAGCTTTATACACGTAGATATCTTATCGCTTAGACGTAGGAGAGATTCCTCTCTAGCGTTTACCCTAAATATATATATTTGATCCCCTTTCTCTCTTAATACGTCTATCTCTATAGTACTACTACGCATCCTTATATCGCGCGTATTAGAGTTAGCGGGATATCCTAGTTAAGGTATAAGTACTACTAAGACTACTAATACTAGGTCCGTTACCTCTATCTTACCCTCCGATCGCTCTAGGGCGGCCTCCGTAGTAAAAGGCCGCTTGTACTTGCGCGTATTAGAGTTAGTATAATATTTCGGCTAGGGGGGGGGTAGGGTTAAGATATCGGGTAGCTATATTATAGATAATATATCGTTCGTTATAGATGCCGTAGATATTCCTACGGACTAGTATTTCCTATAGCGATAGCGCTCCGCAATCTATTATAGCCTATAGCCGTACTAAAGCCGACCTTGATTAGGCGCTATCCGGATTATATTATAGGCCTTCTATAGGTTGCCTAGGATTAGGTCGTAGGCGAGATTTGGTACGACGTATACGTATACTATCTAGCGGAATCCGCCTATATCTATACGGAAACCGACTACTCCTTATATTCTAGTATCCGTTTTAGTTTTTATAGCCCTACGTATTCGTCGTAAAGCGTTATTAACTAGATAGAGACCGAGCCTCCTAGTTAGATTATTACTAATTATAGCGTAGTACTTATAGCCTTCGTCAATAAGGGTAAATATAGAGGAGAGAGTATTATTATTTAGGTAAATATCTATAAATATACTCCTTCCGTCTATTCTCGCTCGGTATAAATACTAGCCTTATCTTAGTACTCCTTCCGCTCCCTTATCCTATCTATAATAGGGAGCTACGCTTTTTCCGACTCGTCCGGATCGGAGTCCTCTAATATTAGAGGGGTATCTAGAGTAGAGAGAAGGGCCGCTATATTAACGTATCTAGAGAATTTGGCGGGGTTTAGTATAGTACGGTATACGTAGTTATTTAACTAGTATCCGCTACCTCCGTAACTAAAGTAGAGACCGCGTTCTCGCCTCGAGTCGAGCTCGGCTTTAGTAACCTACTTTACCCGAGTAGGGGGCTTTGAGCCCCTAGGAGCCGTGCGGCGTCGCGACGAGCCTACTACGGGGCGCTATCTACTCGATTATACGCGGGTCGCGGTTATAACGGTATCTATAGGCTCCGCCTAGGTTGCTATACTAGGGCGTAGGTATAATAGCCCCCTAGGGCCGGCGTACGAGCTAATAGTACCGGGTTCTAACAACTTTAGCTTAGAGAGCTATATCCAATTCTTTATCGCGAACTAGGAGGTATTCTTATAGTTAGCTATAATACGGCTAACCTCCGTATAGAAACTAGCGTACTATAGTATATACTATATAGGAACCGTACTTATAGCAACTTGGTTAGAGAATATCTTTTTAAGATATATAATTTTAATAGCATCGTCCTAATAGCTACTATCCGAAGCGTGAAAGAGTTCGTCGAAAACCAACTAGTATTTATACTATAGTTAGCTATCCTAGTACCTTAGTCTAGTAAGGTTCTCTAGAGCCTTCGTTTTTTCTATAGAGTCCGCGAAGGTTGTCTTAAGGACCGTAAAGAACTTCTTAGGATCCCGGTTACCGGAGTTGCCCCCGGCTAGCTAGAAGTTCCTTAGCCTAGCCCGCTTATTATAAGGGAGATAGTCGTTAATATAATCCTAGTAGTAAGGGGCGGAGAGCGGTAGCTTTAGGCCGGAATATACCGCGTACGATATAATAAGGTTTTATTATAAGGGAGATAGTCGTTAATATAATCCTAGTAGTAAGGGGCGGAGAGCGGTAGCTTTAGGCCGGAATATACCGCGTATAATATAATAAGGTTTAGGATAATTTCTCTAAGGAAGAAGATTAGGAATAGATTAGATAATTATAAATTATATAACCTATATATATAGGTCGTAGGTTCCTCGTAGGAGAGGAATAGGTAGAGATTATCTTTAATACAAATCTATTCTTATACTTCTTTATAATTCTTATAATTATAATCTCTCTTTTTAAGAGGTCCGAGATTAGAAACGATAATACCGGGTAGCTATATCGATACCGACTCGTAGGACGCAAGGGATCTCAATATAGATCTATCTATAGAGTAGATAGGCCTAGCCCTATAATAGGAACCCGAGTAAATCGATACCGAAACCCTTGCGAGGAGGCTACGAGATACTATAGAAAGGAATAAGTATCTTAAGAGAGTAGAAGAACTTTAACGCCTTAAATATAAAAATAAGGTACTTACCCGAAACCTAATAGTACTAGCTAATAAGCTAGAAGATAAGGAACTTCCCGAAATCCTAGTACTCGACGAGTCTACGTAGTTACGTCGTATTCGAAAAGATAGTAACGATAAAGGTCGTCCCCCGGCGGAGCTTTAACCTAAGAAGCTAAAAGAATACTATAGTAAAGATATTAGAGAATATCGTAAGTAGATACGTAGCGCGAAGAATACGTTTCGCCTAGCGCTATATAAGTTCAAAAGAGATATAGCCAAAATTGTATAGTTCACTTAGTTTCTCCGTTAAATACCTACTACTATATAGTAGAATCTAGCTGCTATAGGAGTTATAGAGGATTATACTTAGAAGCAATTCAAGGATATACTACTTAACCTTATCGAGGACCCTGCGAATCGATAGCTTAGTATAGTATAACTATACGAGGAAGCTAGGTAGAGGCTAGAGTAGTTAGCCTAGGAATTTAATTAGTATCTTATCTCCCTTAAAACCTAGCTTGACGAAGAGTATACGTAGGAGTAGCGACGTACCTACCTATAGACTAAGCTAAATAAGTCTACTAGATATACTATTCTTTAGTACTAGAATATACTAGTTATACGAGACGTAATAGTCTTACTAGCTACTCGTATCGAAAAATCCTCCTCTATTAAGCGGAAGAGTACTAAGGATTATATAAAAGATACTAAGAAGCCTAAGGGCTAGGATAAGCCTAGGGGTAGATATAGGGGTAGCCGGGGAGGATTATCCTCTCGCGGGGGTTACGTAGGTAATACGAATAACTCGAGCAAGGCTCGAGATTTAAGCTATATTAAGTACTTTAGATACTATAAGTATAGCTATTATACTACTAAGTATCTAGAGTCTAGTTCTACCGTCGTAGCGCTAGTAGAAAGCAACTCCAACGCTAGTAATAGTTAGGGAAAAGGACGAGGGTCCTCTCCCTAGTTATAGAGGGGAGGATCTAGGAAGTAGACGACGAAGGATAGTCGCTACAACTACGAGGCGAAAGTAAAGGACCGCCGACGCAATAGTTTAAGCCGGTAGTAAGGCTACCTACTCTTAAGGTTAAGGGTTAGATCTTATCTATATTAAATAAGTTAGAGGTATCTACCTTATTAGATACTAGTATAGATATTTCTATAATAGACCCTAGCTTTGCGCTAGAGATACGACTATAAAGCGTACTAGTTAAGCTCCTATCTAGACCTAGATAGGGAAATAGGAATATTAGCTATTACTATAGCGTATATCAATTTGTATAGGAAGTAGTTAATTCGCATAGATAGTATAAGTAGGGAGAATACGTAGCGTATACGATTGACTATATTAGTCTACCTCTACTACTAGGTATACTAGTATTATATAAGTAGAAGATTATATACAATACGGCGGATCTTACCTAGCGATTCTAGTACGAGGAGGATACGTCCTCTACTATAGCTATACTCTCTCTCTTTATATAGGAGGATATTTAGGAAGAGGTAAAGGATAGTCCTTACCTATTTATTATATATACGCTACCGGATAAAGATAATAGTAAGGAGCCTACGATAAGCTATATAGTAGTTCTTCTACCTAAGATCTTAGATCTAGCGGCGGCCTTTAGCGAAGAGAGTATAATAAGCTTACCTAATATAGGCGCGGAGTATCCGATTAAGACTATAGCTCCTCTACCTTATAGCCCAATTTATCCTTTATTAGCTAAAGAACTAGAGATCCTACGTCAATATATTATCGAAGCGAAGGCGAATAGTTGGATCCGGGATAGTACTAGTACTACTAGTTCCCCTATCCTATTCGTACCTAAGTAGGATAGTAGCCTACGCTTATACGTCGGTTACTATAGGCTAAATGCGGTAATACTTAAGAACTATTATCTACTTCCTTTGATCTCGGAGATCCTAGATAGGCTCTAGGGTTGCTAGTACTTTACCAAGTTAGATCTTAAGAATATCTACTACCGTATCCGTATTCGTCGAGGTAACGAGTAGAAGACGGCGTTTCGTACACGATATAGTTACTTTAAGTACTTAGTAATACCGTTTGGATTAGCTAACGTACCGGCTACCTTCTAGGTATATATTAATAAGGCTCTTAGTAAGTTAGTTAATACTACCTATATTATTTATCTTGATAATATTATAATCTATTTATAGTCCCGCGAGGGACATACGAGGCACGTGCGATAAGTAATCGAGAGACTAATATCTTTTAGCTTATACTATAACTTAAAGAAGTATAAGTTCTTTTATTAAGAAGTAGAGTTCCTAGGATTCGTTATAAGTACCGATAGAGTCTCGATAGATCCTCGTAAGGTGAAAGTAATTACTAAGTAGCTAGTACCTTCTACTTTTATAGAGCTCTAATTATTTTTAGGCTTCTACAACTTTTACCGTCGCTTTATAGAAGTATACTCCAAGTATACGCTACCTCTAATAGTACTATTAAAGGGTAGCTAGAATAGAAAGAAGGCTAGGCTATTCCTATAGCTAGTAGATACTAATAAAGCTTTTCGCAAGCTTATTACAGCCTTTACGACGGCTCCTATACTAATATATTTCGATCCTAGAAGGAGGATTAGGGTTGAGACTAATATATCTATCTTTACTATTATAGTAATCCTATTCTAGTTAAATAAGAATAACGGGTAGTAGTAACCCGTAGCGTACTAGTCTCGCAAGCTAGTCGACGCCGAACGCAATTATAAGACTTATAACTAAGAGCTCCTTACTATCGTAGCGGCGTTCAAATACTAGCGACACTACCTCGAGGGGAGTAAGAACCTAGTTGAAGTCCTAACTAATTATTAGAACCTTACGGGCTTTACTAAGGTAAAGTAGTTAAATAGTAGGCAAGCTAGGTAGGCTATACTACTATCTACTTATAACTTTATTATTATATATCGTGCTAGAAAAACAAACCCTACTAATACGCCGTCGAGATATACGGACTACGATAATAGTATAAGGGCTACAAACCAAATACTACCTATACTAGTTAAGAAGTTAGCTCTTGAGCTAACTAAAGATATTATAAATATACTCCTATCTAGTAAAAACAATACGATACAGGTACGCGCAACTAGTATAGAGCTATAGTATATAATACTATAGGAAGGACTCTTAGTAATAGAATAGGTAGATATATAGGAATTGATAGCGATCCGTATAGATATTATCCTAGCCCTCTTAGTAGAATCTACTTATAAGGAAGTTACTCCTACTATAAGAAGTTTAGTAATAGAAAGCTAGCGTAAGGGTACTAAGAGTAAGTTGCTCCGCCGTCGAATTACCGATAGGAAGATAAACAAGAACTAGAAAATCAAGGATAACTTGATTATATTCAAGAATCGGCTATTTATACCTCCTATACAAGCCGTACGAGATAAGCTATTAAGGCGCAACTATAACGATCTATATACTAGGCATTTCGGAATTATACGTACAACTTAATTACTAAAGCGTAAATACTATTAGTAGAGCATAGATAGCGACGTCGCGGAGTACGTAAAAAGCCGCGACGTATACTAGAAAATAAAAGTGAAAAGATATCTACTATATAGTAGGATAGAGGCATTGCTAGTTGTAAAAGCTCTATAGAAAGAAATTGCTCTAGATTTTATAAGTAGGGTACCTCTAAGTATATAAGGTAGTATCGTATATAATACGATCCTCGTAGTTATAGATCGATTTTTAAAGATAGCTTTATACTTTCTAGTCAAGAAGATAATAACCGTAGTATAGACAATAGGCCTACTAATCGACTACGTATTTACGAGGTTTGGCTTTCTAGACGGAATAGTCTTAGATAGAGATCTAAGATTTATATTAGAATTTTGGTTAGATTACTACTACTACGCGAAGATAAAACGTAGGCTAAGTACAGCCTTTTACCTATAAACTAATAGGCAAACTAAACGGTAAAATCAAATAATATAAGAATATCTAAGAGCTTTCTACTTAGAGTATTAGGTAGAGTAGGCGAAGCGCCTACCTATTATAGAGTTCGCGTACAATAATAGCTATCGAAACAATCTAGATACTTCTCTATTTTATATTATTCTTGGATATAACTCTGAAATAAGGTTTGATACTAGGGATAGCACCTCTAAAGGGGAGGTACTAGAAGTAAAAGAAAGAATTTAGTATATTTATATTATATATAAGGAGCTAGAATAGCGCCTACGTAAAGTATCCGACAATCAAGCTAAGTACTATAATAAGAAATATCAACCTAGGAAGTTTAATAAGAATAACTTAGTACTAGTATTAATAAAGAACTTACGCCTAAAAAGCGTAAGTAGGAAGCTATCTCCTCGTATAATAGGACCTTTTAGAATCGATAAACCTATAGGCCTATAAGTATATAGAATTTATATACCAAGTAGTACTAGGATATATAGTATATTCTATATCTCCTTACTAGAACCTTACTACTACCGCGTAGGCGAGTAAGAAATCCTTCCCCCTCTAGAAATTATTAAAGGAG
>QWZN01000385.1:0-16097 GCA_003693225.1 Venturia aucupariae
TAGCTTATAGTCGATATATTTATTCTAGTACTATATTTTCGTATTAGTTATTACGTATATTAATTCGGTACTCTTACTTGCGGCCTGGTCGTAACGAACGCGAGCGCCCTTTACTAGGAATTTAGTAACTAACCTAACCGCTTCTTTAGTAACCTCTAGATCGTCTATATTAAGTCTACTATAACTAGAGTTAGTTTTAAGATCGATAAAGGTAGCTGCGACGGGGTAGTAGATATTATAAGAGAAGCGATTAGGCGGCCTTCGTCTAGGGTAGGGTTCTTTCTCGAGGATAGGTATAAGGAACCTTAGACGTCTTGCGTGGTTTACTAGGGAATCGACGTATTAAGGCCTAAATACGAAGAATTTATTCTTCTCGTAGTTCAGTATAATTAAGAGGACTCTAGCGGCGATAGTACGGATAGTATTGTCAACGAAGTAATTCGTATAGTATAGTCCTAAGTGCTTTTTAATAATTCGGTAGAAGACCTTCGTAGTTTCTCTCTACTTAAAGGAGTTCTAGGTCCGAGACGTCGTAGGCTTCCTAGTCCTTTATTCGAAGGGGTTAGGGTACTTTACGCCTTTCTAACTCTAATTAAATAGTACGAAGACTCGACTTACCTAAGAGCCGTCTATATAGTATAATTCCTAGTCCCGATTAGCCCTAGTAATAGCGCCCTATTCGACGATCATATCCTCGATACGGTTATACCTAAGTATATCTAATATAAGCTAAGAATATACGCTGTAAATACTATCTCTCTCCTCCTAGCTAGAGACCCGGTACTATATATCTAACGCTTTCCTCTTAGTCGCCTTAGTATCGTCTACTAACTATATTTATCCTCGGGCCCTTCTTCGCTCTACCCGTCTTTTAACTATATCTACTACCTAATATTCGTATATTTAAGAATATATTTAGGCGGAACACTTAGTAATACAAACCGCTACGTATATATAACAAAGTTCTTTAGGTCCTTTAGCGTCTTAGAAGAGTACCTATCCTTCGCTAGTTAAAAGTTCTATAATAAGAAGTTCGAGGGAATTTTCGGCGCTTATTTTAACTAATATCTTTATACTAGACTTTAAGGCAGCCCTGAAACCTCCGGATATATTAAATACGATACGGGAGAAGAGGAGCGAACGAAACTAAGGGATACCTAAGGACTAGTTAATAAGGCGTATTAGGAACCTAAATATACCGTCGCTTTTAATAGTCCTCTCTATATCGAGCCCGAGTATAATATCGTTATCGGGTTAGTCGTCCTCTTCGTCCGATTAGAGAGCTTTAAGACGTTCTACTTTATTATTAAGTAGGGTAGTAGTAGGGTCGGGATCGGTTTCGTCGCTATTAGAGTTATTTTTAGGTTCGGGACGTTAGCTAGTATTAGAGTCGCTTTTAGAGCTATCTCAGACGGGGTTACTAATAGAGCGGCGCTTTCTACTAAGGTATTTGCGCTTAAGCTACTACTATCGTCGTATAAGGTAGTAGTATTTAGCCTTATCGCCGTCGAAGAGGAACTATAGGGTAGTTATATACGACGCGATTATAGGAGTATAGCTAAGCTTGATTTAGGTTTACTCTACCGTAGTTATCTCTTGCTTCTAAATATCTATAGCTGTCTCTTTCGTCCTCTTCTTTTCGTAATTTGCAAGGGTAATTAGGGGCTCTATAAGGACAAGTAGTCTATTAATCTAGGTAATATAAAATTCTATAAACTCGGTAGAGGGGATAGCGAAGCAGCTCTAGTATATTTGGGGGTTGTCTAGAGGGGAGTATAAGGCTAGGGATAAGAAGGGGTAAGAGAGGGCGTAGATTTAGAGAATCCTATAAAAGGGTATTAGTAATAGATATAAACTTCTAGGAGGGGGCTAACTACGGATATTCGGCGAGCTTCTCCAATATACCGAGCGAGATACGGAACTCTATACGGGTCGAGTAAGTCTTCGGCTTGACTTCTATCCAGACGCGATACTTAGTATCCGAAACTATCTTTAAGAGCTATTAGTAGAAGGTAGTTAGTAACGATAAGAATTTATTACTTAGCTTATAAAACCGTTATACTAGAGCCTTACTAAAGCTAGCTACGAGTAGGTTACGGTTGGCGAAGGGTAAGTAATTCTTAAGTATAGTCGAAAACGCCTCTTTGACTACGTAGTATACCTTCGCGTACGCAATTTTAAGACTATAAAGATTGTTCGGACGTATAGCAAAGGCGATATTACTAGGATCGGTAGTACTAGTAATATAGTACCTATCCGTCTTTAAGGAGCCGCTAATAACCTTAGAATCGACGTTGATATCGAAGGACTGAGCCTAAGCCTCTATATATTCCTACTTATAGAGTAGAGTAATAGGCTCGATATTAGTACTATTTGGGCCTTTATAGATAAGAATATATTTATAGGTAATATTAATCTAGGTCTAACGTGGATCAAAGAACTTATAGTAAAAATATTATTTCAATTAGGTTAGGAACTATCGTGCGGCTCTTTAAGGTATATAGGGCTCGAGAGAGGATTTAGTAAAGAGCTTGATTCTATAGCCGATAATAGTAAGGGCCGGTTCCTAAAACCCTTAGCTATAGGCTTAGGCACGCCGAGTAATTTCGGACTAAAGGGTAGAGAGGTAGTCTTCCGGTAAGGCCACTTTGTATTTAGTACGCTATTAGCGTAACTTCGTAAACGCCTCCCTTATAACCTTAGAGCGGGCGAAAGTATTACTACCGTTATTAGGGTAGTACTAGAATATATTAGGGGAAGTCGAGAGGGTAATTACTAGTATAAGAATATTATCTATCTATTCTACTAGCTAGGTATTGTCGAGGAGGATATCCCTTTTATAGGTTAGGTATAGGAAGATGATATAGACGTTGAAACTATAGCTACCTAAAGTAGTACTATAGCCGAACCGAAAGTACTTATAATCTTGTATCTTAAGTCCGTTAAACGTAGCCTTTGAATCTTCTTTCTAGGTTAAAAAGAAGGAAGGGGTATAGACGACTATTATACCGCCCTTTAGCCCTACTAGAGATAGGAGACGGGCTATAAAACTATCGATATCGTATAGGAATTTGTATTAGAGAAGGCGATCGTCTAGTATACTAGGTTAATCTACTTTAATATCGTAGCGTAGGAGGTCGCTAAGATAAAAATCAACCCTTTTATTAGACGGATCGTCTTGTTTACGGATAAGGTTTGCCTGAAGAGGGGCTCCTAGTACTACTACCGCGGACGAGATAAGGAGCTTAGGTGTACTATAGGGTGCGTAAGGTATAGTAGAGAATATACGATTAATCTCGCGGGTATATTCGCTAAGAGGTATACTGGGTAGGTAGGGACAAGGGCGGTCTATAGGATTATTAGTACGGAGGTTATTATTAGAGGCTAAAGAGGGTTGCAGAGAGAGCTCCTAAAGGTTACGCTATAGGTATATATACTATAGCGATATCTCGCTTGTATTAGTTCGAGTATAATTGAAATAATAGTTTCGTTATAAGTTAGATCGAGGCGTAGATCTTCTATCCGAACTAGTTCTAGTTAGGGTATCGCTTCTACTTTAAGAGAACCTTCCTATCTACTAGGCTCTTAGGGCGTAGAAAGACGCGGGTCGAGGTTATATTCCTGACGCTCGTAGGCGTAATTAGAGTTTGTTTCGGTAGAGTAATCTCTAGTTGGGGATACGGGAGGTAAGTAACCGCGGCGGGCTATAGATAGCGTAGGCGGAGATTACGGTTAGGGTAGTTCTCTACCTAGGAGTAGGGGAAGGCCGTCCGGGGTCGGGGTAGATTCGGGGTCAAGCGGAGTTCGGGGAGTTAGGTCGAGACTATTAGGATTAGGCGGGTCCCGAATAGGACTTTCGAGGACTAGTACCTCCTAGAATAAGGGTAGTACTAGGCCTTAGTAGTCTTAGAGTAGGGGTATAGACTTGTCAAACGTAGGTTCTACGTAGACGTCGTATAAGGGTTCTACTATAGTAGGTTTAAGATTCGATCGATTATTTTACGGGGTAGCGGTTTAGACGGGAGTCGATAGGACTAGATCGACCGTAGGATAGAACTAATTATTAGCTAGTACTCTATAATAAGCTAAAGATTCAAGGCGGTACTTAGGCGTTAGGGCCGGAGGAATAGTAGAAGGACTTTTAATAGTAGGGGTCCCTCTAAGAGCGGGATCGGCGCGGGATTACGACGATATAGTAAGTTGCCTTATACTATCTACTAGTACTGCCGTTATAGGATCGACTACGTCTTCCGGCTAGTAGGTAAGGGATCTAAGGCGGCGTTCGCTAGTTAGTACCGGAGGAGAGAGTAGGGGCCTATTCTCGTAGAGGGCCTCTCTAAGAGTAACGGCCGTCCCTAATTATAAGGCTATAGCGAGATTCCCGATACTTTCGCTTAGTATACTAGTAGAGGCGTCAATTAGTACTTACTATTCCTTTTTCCGTTTTCGACTCGCGGCTCTAGTAAGAGTATTACGGTACTTTTTCTCTTCTTTCTTTTTTAGTTCAAGCCGCGTCTTAGAGTTAGGAGATAATAATAGCGCTCGGTTCTTTACTTAATATTTTCGTTACCTCGAGCGTGAGGAAAGTAGTCCTTAATTGGGGTCTATAGGAGGTCGCCTAGTTCTCGCTATTAGAGGTAAAAAGAAAGGTAAAATAGGTAAGGGGAATAATAGTAATAGGAGATACTACGAAGGCTCCCGTAGTAGTTAAGGTTTCTATATCTTGTCGATATTATATATTTACGCCTATCTAGAGTAGCCGTTCAGAAGTAGGGTTTTAATATATATAAGGCGGAAGGTATCTTTAGTTAATAAGAACTACTCATTCGCCTAGGATAGAGTATATAATAAGATATTTATAGGCGCCTAATTAGAACTTAGTATCGGAGTATAGGAGGGAATAGTACTACGTGATAAGTCCTAGATAAAGGGCTATTAGGAGATACAAAGGAGTCTTCTAAGTATCTTTTAAGTAATTTTACTAGGAGGGATATTAGCGGGTAATACCTAGATATTTTATACTATTAGCCCGGTTCGGGCGTGGATATATAGTTATTATAGAATATAAAAGAGTCTCCCTAGTATCTTCTAAGTAGCTCGACGGGTAGTACTCTAGGCGAGTAAGGTATAGAGCATTTAGTATAGTAGCGCAGGTAGAACCGTAAGAATTTAAAAGACTAGAGAGTCGATACTTTACTCCTTTTAATAAGGGATTAGTTAATTATAGAATCGGTATTACCTACTATAATTAAATCGGGTGTTTTCTTAAAAATATAATAGACCCCGACTTTAACCTACTATTACGCTAGTATAATAAGCTATTTCGCTAATTTAATATCCTATTACGCTACTTCAATATCCTATTCCGCTAATATAATATCCTATTCTACCAAATTAATACTCTATTCCGCCGATTCAATATCGTATTCCGTTAATTCGATTTTGCTAGTTCGCTAATTTAATATATAATTCCCCTAAGTTCGCCGTCTAGTTCCTTTTAATAGTAGAGAATAACCCTATAAAACTCAAAGGACCAAGGGCTCTACTATTAGAACGGCGCGAATAAGGCCGTTTAAAACGCCTAAATTTATAGGACGGCGTCCTATAGCTAATCCTTTAAACTAGTTGAAGATAAAAGTATACCGAACTACGCGCTAATAGCGATAAAATCTTTCTTATTAAGGTATCGGAATTTTTTTGATTAACTATCGGGAAGAGTAATCGGTATATACGAGATTTCTAGAAAAATATATATAGTTCTTCTAGTAGTTGAGGTTGGAGGTGGAGCTGAGGGGGGTATAGCTATAGGTACGCCGCTAGGGGTAGGGGCGGTAATCTTCGGTTTCTTAGTAGATAGGTTAGGGTCGGCGCCGCTAGCTAAACGTTTGCGTTGTAAAGACGCCGGGGATTTGGATACGATATAATATAGAATCTCTATAGACGGCGGGGAATATACGTCTTCCTAGGGTATAGAGATCTTCGCCTTACTATTCGTCTTAGGGGACGCCGTATTTACGGAAGTTTAGGCCGTCTTTAGCGTCTTTAGGATCTTTAGCGTCTTTGACGTCTTTAGCGTCTTTAAGGTCTTTAGCGTCTTTAAGGTCTTTAGCGTCTTTAAGGTCTTTAGCGTCTTTAAGGTCTTTAGCGTCTTAGGCGACTTAGGCGTTCTAGGTATCTTAGCCTTCTTAGGCGTAGAGGCGGCTATAGGCTCCTCCTCGTTATTATCGTCTTCTCGAGTATCGTCTCGCTACCCTAACTAGGTTAATAAGAGTTCGTTTTCTATAAAGGCCTATATAAATTTACCCTCCCCTTCTTTTAGTAGCATATACTAGATTTTGCCTAGGCTACTACGGAAACCAAAGAGAAGATAGTAAATATCCTAAGATTTAATTAGATCGAACTCGTCCGGAATAAACTACTTTAGCTAATTCTAATACTTACTAACAAGAGCGGTAGCGGTAATATAATTGGATTTAGGTACTTCTTCGTTATTAGCCTCTTATTAGGCTCTCTTAAGGAGGCGCTCTAGACGTTTATTCTCTTCCTAAGGGCGACGAGTTGCGGGAGAGAACAATAAAATATAGCGAAGGCTATCGCCGAAGCTAGTAGCTTTGTTATTATAGTAGAGGTCGCTTATAGTTTTTTTAAGGTAACTAGTAGTATCTTCCTTAGACTTACTAGGGTTGGGAACCGCTTTTACGGTCTTAAAGAAGAGTTTGGCGTCTAGGTTTGCTTCGAGGTTAGGTAGGTAAAGATCGAAAGTTCGGTTATAGACCTATACGTCGTAGGTACGTATAATAAAGTGGCGGTAGACGTAAATATTATATATCTACCTAATACGGAAGTGCCGGCCAATTACTTATATATCTTAGGATATATTAGTAGGGGCGTCTACTATGAATATTATATAAGCGCCGCTAGTATATAGATTAAGGCTAGTACCGCCGACGTCGTAAGTATATAGGAGGAACTATAAATAGTAATAGTCGATCTTCGTACTATTAAATCGGTCTACGAGTACGTCGCGATTAGCGCGGTTCAGTTTCGACGAGAAAGGGGAGGAGAAGAGGTAATATATAGTAAGGAGGTAGTAGACTATACGCTAGGTAGTCGGGAAAGTAGTCTAGATAGAAGCCTTTTCTCCTCTACGAATATAATCGAGGGTCTAGCCGAGGAGGTCGTAGAAGCGTAGGGAAGTTAAAACGTGCTTTCTTAAGAGTAGTAAACCTATATCGATATTGTAGGGGGAGGTAGCTAGTAGAAGTTTCGGGATTAAGGTAATACCGATCGGAGCGCCGTTAGGATTAGTAATACCGGTTAGGTAAGGTATTAGACTAGTATTATTACGGGCGTAAAAGAGTATTTTAAATATAACCTACTACTTAACGGGCTAGTTTAAACTATAGGAAGTAGTTTTCTCTAGCTCGTCAAAGAGGAGAGTACTCTCGAGTTCTTAAAACGACTATTCTTCCTTATACTTATACTATAGCTTCTCTATAAAGGAGTCGTTCGCTATAATAAGTTAGTAGTAGGTCTAGAATAAGAACGTAGGGGTTAAGAGGGACATGTATTAGGGGATATAAGAGAGTCTCCCTTATATCCCTCTATATAATAGAAGAGATAGGAGTTGGAGATACTTATAGGGGTAGGTTAGTAGTTACGGGGTATTGTCTAGTACCGGATAACCTTCCTACTACCTCTCGAATTTATTGGCTACTTCTTTTACGAGACTAGTTTACCAACCTTTATACTACCTCTATCGGGTACGTGTTAAGAAACTCGCCCTATTAACGTTTAAATAGGTTAGTACAACCGCGTCGAAAGGGGTATAGGGGTCGTTTTTGGGTATTCCGACGAGAAGGAGGGGGGGGTAAGTAGTAGCTATAGTATATATCCTATAGGCGGTACTATTAATACCTATAGCGCCTTATTTGATACTAGGTCTATCTACTCTATCGAGTAGTATTCGAATCCTATTATAGGCGTTGTAAGTAAGGAGGTCCTATATAGCTTACTATAGAGGTATAAGTCTAGCTTCCTTAGTTGACCGTATATACTTAGGTAGTTTCGTCGTAATAGAGTAGGCGGCCTAGCTAGGCGGGTACGAGGATAAATAGTTATAGCGAACTAGTTATTTATTGAAAATACGGATTAAAGCGTCTCTAGGTTGGGAGACGTTAGGCTTATTAGAGATAAATTTCTCGTACGAGGCGACGGCGATGCTACGGAATCTAGTCTCTCTATCCAGCTGTCTATCCCTAGAATACGCTTAAATATATTCTAGATCGTAAGGACTCTTAACGAGATTCGGATTACTACCCTCGTAATAGACAATATTCCTAAATTCCGGGCGGTTAGTAGTTTTTTTCGCTTTAGTAGACTAGGTTAATACGAGATAACCCTATAAGTCCCTATATAAATAGTAGATTGGGGTGGCGGTAAGTAAGAATATATAATCGCAACCTAGCTAAGAAGGAGTAACTATATATTAGGAGTCTTTATTACGATAGATATACGCTTTATCGATAACGAGATTACTAAATATACCTTTTAGGTTACGTTCCCATTTTTTTTCATTGATATAAAAGTTCTTACTACCTTAAAGAGAGTCCTTTTTTAGCTAATCGTATTCGTATTATATTATCTTATTTGATAGGTATACGGCCTCGTATTCCTTATAGCGAGTACGTTAAAGGAGTCCTAGACCGTAACGACTAACTATAGTATTAGGCGTAGAGATAACGAGAATAGGATAGGTTCCGTTACGGTACGGGCTAGTTTTTGAATAAATAGTATCTCCTTAGATTTTCGGGTAAGTAGCTTACTAATACGGGTAAAGTTAACGATTTCGTTTATAATCGCTCCGCCTTCTTATTTAAGCTGAATCTCTATAACGGATTTCTTACGGTCGGAGTAGTATACGACGAGTTTAAAGTCTTCCGATAGTTTCCTTACCTCTTTATACTATTACATTACTAGTATACCGGGAACTAATATAATCTAGGGGCGGAAGGGTCTAATATTATTAAGAGTTTATCGAAATTTCGCGTCATCTTTATCTTTATAGTATTAAACCCGGGCGGCGATAGTAGCGTCGTATTAATCGGTATATTCCTATAGGTTAGGGTTAGTAGTAGTTCGTAATAGGTAAAGGGTAATACTCTAGTTAGTTATTAAGAGATATAAAGGAGACTCCCTCGCAAACCCTATTAGAGTTGGGTGGACGTATAGTTAGTATAGTAGTAAGTATAGTAAAAGTTTTACCAAGTCCTACGACGGCGGCTAGGATTATACCTACGATAATATATTCTTTTAGCTTCTCTCTTATTGCGACGAGGGCGTAGACTTGGAACTAGAAAAGGTAGGGACTACCTTTTCTTATACCGCGAACTCGGATCGGCTAGGATAGGTCGATATTGAGGGTCTTATAAGCCTTAAGGAATTAGATATACTCCTAATCGGTATTAGTTAATAGGTTAGTAACGAGGTTGACTTCGGAAGCGGAGGTATTATCAAATTATAGGGAGGTAGTATCGTTGAAATAAGCTTACTCTTAAGACTCTACTATACCTTAGGTATTAGGTAAGATACTATTAAGTTAAGTACTAATCGTATCGCTAGCGATATTAGTAATTATATCTTCGAGAGTTTCCGTATCTATAAGTTACTAACTATCCTAGTAGAGGGTTTTAATAATAATATAAACGGATTTATAGAGTAGGGGCTATAGTAGTATAGGTAGGCTTTTATTACAAGATAGATCGTTCTCGTAGGCCTACTAGATTATAAGGTTGTCTATAATATAGGCGTTTAGAAAAGCGTTTACCTAGGTCGAGTCGAGATATTGGATAAAGCTAATACTATATATAATTTTTAGGATATAGGGTTTAAGGGTATCTCCAATTAGATCGTTAAGCTCGGACTTAGTTTAGTAGGCCTTAGAAAACAAGTTCTTTAGAGATTCGAAGATAGAGGGGAGAAGCATTACTTACTCGTTCTACTCAAGGTAGTTGATAGCGATTTAGATTTCTTTTTACTCTAGGTTATCTAGGATTCGTAGTTACCGTTCTACTTCTTCCTTATAATAGAGTTATATTTATAGGACGGCGTTAATAGGGTTATTAGGTATTACTTAGTCTTTATTATTATCCGACGATAATATATCCAAGTTAAGGTCGTTACCGCGGGGTTTTAGTCGGTTAGCTCGGGACCTTAGGTCCTTTTTGGTCGCCTTAGTAATACTTTCTAAATATATAACTTAGGTATCTAATTCTACTACTTAATATTAATATAATTTCGTTAAACTCTTTAGTTTTGTAGTTAAAGCTTTAGTAGCTTCGGTAAGGTCCGGGCCTTTAGTCTCGACTACGTTTTTAAGCTAACGAAAGTTAGTACGATTCCCTAGGAAGTAGACTTTTAAGGTCGGGGGATATAGAGGGATACGAAGGAGTCTCCCTCGTATCCTCTAATAGAAGGGAAGTTGGGGGAGGCAACTTACTTTTTTCTCTAGAACGTATAGCGCTCTATCCGAGACAGGCGTTATATCTTTCCTAGTACGGGTATATTTAGTACGTCGGATAATTAGCTATATACGATTACGCTAGATCGAAGGTAACCAATTTTTACTAAAAAAGATACTATCTATAGAAAGATATAGTATTATTTGAAGATCGTAGAGTACGGTAGCGTAGTCCTTAAGGAGGCCCTAATTCTCTTTAGCCTAATATATTATACGGTTACGGCTAAGTTTGTAGTAACCGCCGGACTCGAGTTAATTATAGGCGAGAACGGTACTAATAAATATTACGGTGTAAGCGATCCCTCTAGGCGCTCGGTAGTTATTTACGGACGCGAGGAGTATATTGATAACGATAGTAACTACTAGAGATAGTATAAGGTTACCAAAGTCCGCTATTAATAGGCCGTAGAATAGGGCGAGGTCTTTGGGTTTTATATAGATACGTTTATCTTAGGCGTTATTAATAAGTTGATAATCGAAGAGAGAAAGAGATATAGTAACGTCAGACGCCTTAGCCTTATCTACGAGCTTATTAGGATCGTATACGCTAGAGAGGTTTCCGAAATTCTAGGTACTATAGATCTACGAAGACGTTTGGACTAGCGTTTCGAATTCGGCTATTATATATTTTTTAGGTACTTTATTATTATCTATATCGAGGTCTAATTCTACGGTATCGACTAATAGGCCTTTAACTAAGGTTGGGGTAGGTAGGGTAGTAGGGAGAGGAGTTAAGTTTGGTAGCGAGGTATAGAATATAGGTTTTGATTCGGAGCTATTGCTCGTAGTATTAGTATTATAGGTAGGCACGGGGTTATCTAGGTCTATAGTAGACTACGAAGGCTCGTACGTGCCGGGGTAGCGCTTCTAATATTAGTTAGTAGGGAAGGCTTACTTTAGGGCGATAATAGGGAGTCTCCCTAGTATCTACTAAGGTACTATATAAGAGGCACATAGAGGATATTTGGAATATAGTAGTAGAGTTGTATCCGAATAGTAGATCAAGTACTAGAGGATGCGAGAGAGTCTCCTATTCTTCGAGGGATATTACCTTTATTAACGTTTGACCTGCGGTTTGAGTAATCTAACTAGAGGTTAGTTAGGGCGAGTTCGCGTAGTAAACGAATAGTAGATAGAAGGATTACCGAAGATATAGGGTTATTAGGTTAATAGCGGGGTTGTCAAGTTAGTTACGAGGAGATAGAGTAAAGGGTATAAATAGATTAGGGTATAGACTATACGCTAGCGTAGATCGAAGTAGGGTAGATCGTACTAGTACTAATACTATATAATATCGATTGCGAGTCACGTGTAAATACTAAAGAACGGGTAACTAACCCGGGGGAGTTTTTTTTGAAGTAAAGGTAGTTATCTAGTAGTTTATATATAGATAGACTTTAGTTGCAGAGCTCCGGGTAATAAGTAATAAAGGACGTTTAGTCCGGGTAGTTAGGGTTGGGAAATAAGAGAGTTATTTAGGAGTTCTATTCGTATCCCCTAATAGACTCGGTAAACAAATAACTATAGAAGGGAGGAAAAGGTTAAGGGTCGCGATATTTACTAAGGTTAAGATATTATATAAGAGTTAGGTACTAGATAAGGTAATAGTTAGAGGGTATTTAAGAGTAGAGGGATTGTTATAGAGTTTAGTAATAGGGGATATAAGGGAGTCTCCTTCGTAAGTCCTATTAGGTTGTAGAATCGATTGGGTATACTACGCTTATAGACGGAGAGTAGAAAAGAACGAGTAGAAGAGATTAGAGAGGCGCGGTTAATAAATAACTAGAATAATAGATTGTAGGGTATATACTATTAGGAAGCGTAGTAGATAGGTTTTACTATAGACTTTCGTAATATATATAAAGGACAAGGTAGGAAACGGTAATTGCTTAGACGTATACCGGGGAACGGGAAACGATATAATACTAGGAAAGGAGAATTTGAGGAGGCGCGATTAATAGATAATAATAATACGAAATTATAGGGGAATAGGCTAGTAGAGGGCGTATTAGATAGGTTGTATTACGGACTTTCGTAATAAGATTTGGAGGACAAGGTAGGGAACGGCGATTATATAGGCGTATACTAAGGGAACGGGAAGGAGAAAATTCGCGGGGGAGAAAAGTTCAAGGAGATATAGTTAATAAGTAATTATAATTTTATATTATAGGAGGGTAGGCTAGTAGGGAGCGTAGTAGATAGGTTGTACTACGGACTTTCGTAATAAGATTTAGGGGATATAGTAGGAAACGGCGATTATTTAAACGCATACCGAGGGAGCAGGGAGAAGGAAATCGCGAAGAGAGGGGAGTTCGAGAAGATACGATTAATAGGTTTTTATAATATTGTATTATAGGAGGGTAGGCTAGTAGGGAGCGTAGTAGATAGGTTATACTACGGACTTTCGTAATAAGATTTAGAGGATAAGGTAGGGACGGCGATTATATAGGCGTAAACTAATAGAACGGGGGGAAGGGAATTATAAAGAGAGGGGAGTTTAAAGATACGCAATTAATAACTAATTATAATTTTATATTATAGAAGGATAGGCTAGTAGGGTACGTAGTAGATAGGTTGTACTACGGACTTTCGTAATAAGATTTAGAGGATAAGGTAGGAAACGGCGATTGTATAGGCGTATACCTACGGAATAGAGAGAAGGGAATTACGGAGAGGGGAGAGTTTGAGAATACGCAATTAATAACTAATTATAATTTTATATTATAGAAGGATAGGCTAGTAGGGTACGTAGTAGATAGGTTGTACTACGGACTTTCGTAATAAGATTTAGAGGACAAGGTAGGAGAAGGCGATTATATAGGCGTAAACCGATAGAACGGGGAGAAGGGAATTACAAAGAGAGGAGAGTTCGAGGATACGCAATTAATAACTAATTATAATTTGGTATTATAGAAGGATAGGCTAGTAGGGTACGTAGTAGATAGGTTGTACTACGGACTTTCGTAATAAGATTTAGAGGATAAGGTAGAAGATAGCGATTATATAGGCGTAAACTAACGGAACGGGGAGAAGGGAATTATAAAGAGAGGAGAGTTCGAGTATACGCAATTAATAACTAATTATAATTTTGTATTATATTATATTATAGAAGGATAGGCTGGTAGGGTACGTAATAAATAGGTTGTACTATAGACTTTCGTAATAAGATTTAGAGGATAAGGTAGAAAACGGCGATTATATAGGCGTATACCTACGGAATAGGGAGAAGGGAATCACGGAGAGAGGAGAGTTCAAGGATACGCAATTAATAACTAATTATAATTTTATATTATAGAAGGATAGGCTGGTTAGGAGCGTAGTAAATAGGTTATACTATAGACTTTCGTAACAAGATTTGGAGGACAAGGTAGGAAACGGCGATTGTATAGGCGTATACTGACGGAACGGGGAGAAGGGAATTACGAAGAGAGGAGAGTTCGAGGATATATAATTAATAACTAATTATAATTTTGTATTATAGAAGGATAGGCTAGTTGGGAGCGTAGTAAATAGGTTATACTACGGACTTTCGTGACAAGATTTGGAGGATAAGGTAGGAGACGGCGATTATATAGGCGTAAACTAATAGAATAGGGAGAAGGGAATTACGAAGAGAGGAGAGTTCGAGGATACGTAATTAATAACTAATTATAATTTTATATTATAGAAGGATAGGCTAGTAGGGTACGTAGTAGATAGGTTATACTACGGACTTTCGTAATAAGATTTAGGGGATAAGGTAGGATATAGCAATTGTTTAGCCGCGTACTAAGGGAATAGGAGGAAGAAAAAATCGCGGAGAGAGGAGGGTTTAGAGGGATACGATGAATAGATAATTGGGATTTTATATCGTAAGAGGGTATCCTAGTAGAAGGGCGGGAGACGGGTTATAAAGATAGATTTAAGTATTAAGTTTTATATTATAGGTAGTAAATAGTAGGTTGCGGTATATAGGGTAATAATAGATTAAAGAATAGTATTACGTATTAACCTAAGAGGAAGAATCGAGGTATAAGATATAATAGAGGGTTTATTATAAGCTTAGGGGGCAATAGAATAGGAAAGGTAGAGCTAGTTAGATTTTTGATTTTCTCGAAGGTAACGAGTACGGATACTTTAGTAGACAAAACTAACCTTAACCTTAACCCGTAGGCTACTATAATAACCCTAAACCCTTTAATCTATTCTTTTCTACTTAAAAAATTAGTACTTGTAATTTTTACTACTATAATCAACTCTAAAATCGATTTTATCTACTATTTCTCTTACTCTACCTTATATAAAATATATATTACTAATACTACTAATCTTTTCCCCTTAATCTACTCTTCTCTACTTAAAAAATTGGTACTTTTATTTTTTACTTCTATAATTAACTCTAAACTTAATTTTATCTACTATTTTCTTCTTTATACCTTATATAAAATATATATTACTAATACTACAAATCTTTTCTCTTTAATCTACTCTTTTCTACTTAAAAAATTGGTACTTTTAATTTTTACTACTATAATCAACTCTAAAATTGATTTTATCTACTATTTTCTTCTTTATACCTTATATAAAATATATATTACTAATACTATAAATCTTTTCTCTTTAATCTACTCTTTTCTACTTAAAAAATTGGTACTTTTATTTTTTACTTCTATAATTAACTCTAAACTTAATTTTATCTACTATTTTCTTCTTTATACCTTATATAAAATATATATTACTAATACTACAAATCTTTTCTCTTTAATCTACTCTTTTCTACTTAAAAAATCGGTACTTTTAATTTTTACTACTATAATCAACTCTAAAATCGATTTTATCTACTATTTTCTTCTCTATACCTTATATAAAATATATATTATTAATACTACTAATCTTTTCTCTTTAATCTATTCTTTTCTACTTAAAAAATCGGTACTTTTAATTTTTACTACTATAACCAACTCTAAAATTAATTTTATCTACTATTTTCTTCTTTATACCTTATATAAAATATATATTACTAATACTACTAATCTTTTCCCCTTAATCTACTCTTTCCTACTTAGAAAATTAATACTTTTATTTTTTACTACTATAATCAACTCTAAAATCGATTTTATCTACTATTTCTCTTACTCTTTCTTATATAAAATATATATTACTAATACTACCAATCTTTTCCCCTCAATCTACCCTTTTCTACTTTATAAATTGGTACTTTGTTTTTTTACTATAATAATCAACTCTAAAATCGTCTTTTTCCTCTATTATCTTCTTTATTACTTATATAAAATATATACTACTAATATTACTTATCTTCTTTTTTTAAACGATTCTTTACTTTGCGAAAAATGGGTGATTTAATTTTTTACTATAATAATCAACTCTAAAATCGTTTTTTTCCCTTATTTTATTCTTTACTACTTATATAAACTATATACTACTAATACTATCAATTCTCTCTCTTTAAACTATACTTTTCTACTCGAAAAATTCGTATTTTATATTTTCCGTATCCTAATTAACTCTAAACTTAATTATACTTCTAATAAATATCTAATTTAATTTCTTAAACTCTATAACTAATTAAATACCTATT
>QWZN01000386.1:0-16077 GCA_003693225.1 Venturia aucupariae
CTAAGAGCTAGGAAAGAGAAGAGAAGGAAGTAGATATTAATTGTTTTAAGGATAGCAAATTCAACTATAAAAGATAAAGCTTAAGTGCTAAATAGTAGCCTAGCCTAGTTACTTTATAGTATTACCAGCTGGTAATATCTACTAATAGGAAATAGGTTATATAATAAAAGTTATTAACTTAAGCTTTCTATTAGTCTATAGATGCCTAGGCTCCGCAATTTAGGCCTTGGTTACCCGTTTAACTACTGCTACCCGAGCGTGGGCGTTATTTTAGTAATAGTTACTTTAGAATTTTCGATTTGCACTATATCAGATCTTAGTTTAATATGGATAGTTTCGGATAGGATTTCAATACTTCTAAGTACTATAAATTTACCTGCGTATACGATTAGTACAGCTTTTAATTCACCTAGATTTACTGCTTTTGATTTGGATACTAGATTAGGTTTGGGATATTAGTACTTAAGATTTTAGAGTTTATAAGTTTGTTTCTTTTCTATATATCTACCCTACGGTCTCTACCTTGTTTCCTTCTATAAAAGAAGAGTTGCTAGTATTTGGATAATATTATCCTATATAGTAATATATATGGATAGGTTGGGTGCTACTCTTAGGTTGGGGATATTCCTACCTACTAACTCTATATAATATAACATGGTAGTTATAGTATAGGGATAGGATATAGTTATAACCTGTAAGCTCTCTTACAGGTTATTAATCAAGTAGAATATACTATACTAATAACTAGTCCTTTCTTTATCTTTTCCTTTATTGTCTTGTCTTTTTATTGACGTTAATTTATACCTATATACCTAATAGGATCTAGTAGAGATATACTAACACTCTAGTATACAACGTACTCTACGACTATCTATAATCTATTTTCCTACTTCGAGTTATACTTTACGAACGTCGCTCTTCCTCTTAATAAGCGAGATCTTTTTCCTCCTACTTAGAGTAGCTTTATTCTTTACGGACGCTATTACGGTCTTCTCTTTAGTAGATACCTTCTTCTTCTAAGCGGACTGGGCCTCCTTACTAACGTAAGCCGTATCCTTATAGGATATAAGGATAACGTCTAGTTCTTTAAGCCCTATCGTTTTCGAGCGGGTACTTCTACGAATAGTACCGCGCGGGGAGTTCTAGTCGGGGGCCTTCTAAGAAGGAGTTACTTTCGACCTAGGCTTTTTTAGGGAATTAAGATATTCTAGCTAATATTCTAGCTCTATAAGATCTAGTAGGGTCTCTTAAGATAGAGGTAGTTTTTTTTTCTACGTTCCTAAAGATGGGTTCGACTTTTTTGAGGCTTTTTCCGAAGATTCGTCGATATCGAGATATATTGGATAGGTACGGTTATTCTCTAACGGCTTTAGAACGGGCGTTATATCGTCGAAGTCGGAATATACTACTTTAATACTTTTTTTCTCTTCGTAACCCTTATCGTAGCTCGCTTCCCGGCTCTTGCCCTAGCTCTTACTAGACTCGGTGCGAGTAACTTCGCGTATAGACTCTAGCTTTATATTATTATCTAAACCGTTCTCTCCTCCCTCTTCTAGCGCCGCTAGGGATTATATCAGCTACGTAGTTAAGATTATAAAGAAGAAGAAATCTTATAAAAGCCGTTAACTTAGGTAGAATAGTAGCTAGTATTAGGCGACTAAGGACGTAAGAGTAGCTATTCTAGAACGACTATAATCTTAAGCGAAATTTATACTATCTTAACCTAGACTTATACTTACCTGCGTCTAATAGCTTAAAATATATATTTTCGGCGTTGTGATTTTCTAGTAATCTACGGAGGGTATTGTGAAACTAGCTATATTAGTTTATAAGAGCGATAACCTAAAGGAGTAGGGTATAATTACTTCTAATAGAATAGGACTAGATACTAGAATAGAAGATATTAGGGTTTGTACTAAATTCTATAGTATAGGAGCGAGTATCGCTTAGAAGCCGGTATCTAATATAGTTATTTCCCTAGCGCTAGTCGCTATAGGGATGTAGGCGCTCGCTTAATTATAACTACCTATAAGTTTCTATAAATCTTTTATAATATAAGCCGACTTTCTCCCCCTCAATTCGGCTAGTATTAAGTAGAGGATCGTAGGATCGTCTAAGAACTCGACTAGCGCTATTAAAATATATTAAAATTAAATCTACGAAAATGGCTAGCTGGTTTTTTAATATATAAGGGCTAGACTAGGAATCTGCCGGAACCCTAAGGCGGTATAGGTATCTTTTAAAGTAAAGGATTNACTCCCCCCCCCGAGCCTTAGACTAAGCTGTCCTAGAGGACTATAATTGAAATCTATAGAATACGTATATTATCTGAAATCTAAGTTGAATATAAAGCTAGCGGTGCTTAGGATCTTACCCTATCTTCTTTATAGTAACCGTACTACTTGGTTCTCCCGGTCGGATATACTCCCCTTCCGGCGTTTCGAGTGAAATATAAAAGAATATAAACATTTTATAATATCTAATAGACGGAACGTATAGCCCTAGTACCCCTTTAAGCGGTCTAGCTTCCTCCTACTACTAGTAGGTTCTTATAGTAGAATAACTATAGGGTCTACTTCTTCCTCTTCTCCCTTATCCTTATATAATTGACCTGCGACTCGTCGGATATTATAGGCGGCGCGGCTCGTCCATTTCGCGTTTAGACCCTAATATACTTTACTAATAAAATAAACCCTCTCTCCCGACTTTAATAACTATAACTTAAATAACCCTAGTATAATAACTCCAATTCAATAAGATAGTCCTACGTACCTTAGAGATAGCGGCGGCGAGCCTCTAGTTCGAAAAGAATAAGACTAGGTATACTCTTCGTAGATAGGCGACCTATAGCGGGTATATTTTATATCGGTAACCTAACTTAAATAGATTGGATAGCGACTACCCCTTGTTTGGCTTTGACCTAGATACCGCATTTATAGTCCCCGACCCTAATTAAGTAATCGAGTAGTTTCGAGGCCTAGCTGGAATTAGCGGCGATAAATTCGAAATCCAGGTCCTTAAAGTCATATTATATAGCTATAACGAGAATCCGTCCAAGATTAATACCCCGTGGGCCCTAGGCCGATCCGCTATACTATTCCCGCTACTAAACCTAGTATAGGTACGCCTAGACGCTATAACTATAAGTAACTAGATAGACCTCCAACAACGTTTCTCTTAGATTCTAATATATATAACCGGCTCCTATAGAGCGGACGCTGTCTTCCTTATAGTATTATAGTTTAGGGCCGGCTTAAATATAACGGACGTTCTAACGCGCTAAGATATAATAAACCTTACGCCGACTACTAGGTATCTCTATATTATTATACGTATACCCTTAGGAAGGATAGACGTCGAAGGTCGTAATATACTAGTATAGGCCTACCGTAACGAGCTCTTCTAGGAGAACTAAATATAGACCTATCCTAAGTAAAACGCCGACATCGAAAAGCTATACGACCTCTCCCTACGTAGAATCCTAGCCTTTAGCTTCAACCTAGTAGTAGATACTACCTTTACACGGGATATAATATATACGGTGAATTCCACGTCTATTATCGAGACTCGTACCTATATCTCCCTTACGGCCTATACCGGAGACTTCGAAGCGGATCTAATATCCGCTTTAATAAACGAGTACTAGATCGCCGGGAAGATATATAGTAATCTTATCGCCAATCGTTTAGGTTCTATCCTTAGTATAATAGCCGTAAAACCATATACTCGTCGGGAGTATAAGGAGTAGGGGATCTTTACGAAAGTCTTTATATATTATTATAGGGCTAAGGTTCCCGGAAATAGGTTCGAATTTGAGGAGAAGCACCTAGAATATATAGTAAAAGGTACAATTTTTATAGTCGGGGACAACTATTTTACTATTACCCGCAAGTTTAATCACGCTCTAGTTTGGGCCGATATATATACGAATAAGTTCCCGAGGCCTATTAAAGACAAAGAGTAGTAGTTCTAATTCGTAGAGGACGACGTATAAGGGTAGGTAGCGGTTAATAGGGTCTTTCTATTCGTTCTAGAAGCGGTATAGGAGCCACACCCTTATAATAGTAAAGCCTCGCCTTAGAGCGGTTATAAGGAGTATAATATTCTTAGGAGGAAAGGTATTAGAGCTAATCTTAGGTCGGAGGATCGTTAGGCGAAGGTATACTAGGTAACGCGACGGCTAAAAGGGTTTAGCTTTAGGTATATATTTACTTAATTCGCGGGTAGTACGGTAATAACTTAGTTCTATTTACCGTTAATATATTAGAACTCTATCTTTGGGGTATCGCCTTAGCCGATTCTAGCTATCTACTTACCGGTTTATAAGAGCGTCTTATATCTAGCTAGATAGTATCCTATAGCTAGCTATACTATAACGATAGTATAGAATAGGCTTCTACCTTTTTCAAATATTCTCGTTCCTTTTCCTTGCCTATAATAATACTCTCGAATAATAATTAGCTAGGAGGAAAGGGTAGCTATAATCTATAGCTACTAGTCTATAATAAGCTTTAGGCGTAGCGCGAAGATTTAATTTTAAATAGATCTTATTCAAAGGCCTTACCTAATTATAAAGAATATTAGCTATCTTAGCATGTTATTTCCCCCCAATAAGTTTGTATTAAGAGTGGGGTAAAAGGGTAAGAGGCTATACTCGGAGATATTACGGTACTTTCGTAACTAAAGGAGATTATAAAGGATTATAAAAGTCTATACCTATTTTATAAAAACCACGCTACGTTTTCGTAAATCCTTACGGTAGGTACAAAACTCGTCTTATTCCTACGCTATAAGGATCCGCGTAGTACTATTCGATCTAAATTCGCAACTAGAATAAATATCTGGGGATGGTCTACGTATTTAAGGATAGTTAAACTATACGCTATTACTCGTATTCGTGCTTATAATATATAATAAGTTATAACGAACTTTTATAATTTAGGAATTATAGATAGGGGCGAGTAACTGATAAACTATTATAGCTAGAAATCGTCGGCGCGCCGCTATAGATAGTTAAACTCGGTTTTAATACGGTTCTACGTAGTAAGCCATCGCGACCTCGGGCGATAGTATTTCCTTAGGCGGCGATAAGAATAAAATTCCGAGCGTAGAGTCGAGATATAGGCTAGAAGTTTTAATATAAATTCTATAGGTTGATAACTATAAGCCTCTATTTGGGTATTAGGTATAGAGAGATATATATAGAATTGTACCTAAAGAAGAGGTATATTACTCTATCTTAGCCGCAGCTCTACCGCGTACTAAAATTGTTATACTTAAAGTCTTTACTACCTAAGATTACTGGGTAGTTACTCGATAAAGCTAATCTAATTTTTCCTAGCTAGACTCTAGCTCGCCGATACGCTTTAATAATATATTCGGTTTATCTATCTTAGTCTCACGAACCTATAAAGGCTAAGGAATATAGCGGCCAAGTATATTATTAATCCCAAATAAAATATTAGACGAATCTCTCTATAATTTTATTAGCTTCGATAGCTGGGAAGCGCCTATTAGACTACTATAAGGCCGTACTAATAAGAGGGCTAGGAGGGCTACTAAATATACCTACTATAAAACTCCTCGCTAATCGAAATAGCTTATATTAGCTCACGCGTACCTAGCCCTTATTACCGATATTGGGCTCCGGAGGGCGAATTCGATAATACTAGGGAACCTAGTCGCTATCGACGTAGAGGTTTTCGAACGAAACTATTACGTCTTACTAGAAGTTAGGCTTATAAACCTCTCTCTATAGTACCTATAGGACCCTAATCCGAAATCATATATAGTCGTTAAATACTAGATTATTCAAGAATACTATTATATCTAGAATAGCGCTGTTAATAGCGCACTAAAAGGTATACGTAATAAATTTTGTTTTAGGGCTTCCGAAGTCTTACTACTATACTCTATTTAAGTTTCTATAGCGGCATTATTCTCCATATAGTAGGATAGCGGAAAGGTATAGGTATTAGGATACGGTATTAATTAAGACGTTACCTAGTATAGTAACTCGGGGATAGTATTTCTACTAGTAGAGAGGGTTAATATCGCGCTCGCGGATAACGCACTACGGGGTACGTAAGAGAAGCGGAAATTGGTTAAGCTAATAAGCGAGTATAGAGTTAAGGGCGGGTCCGAGTATAACGGCAGCAACGATACCGTATATACAATGCTTATTAGTATCAAGATAGCGAGGAGACGGGTACTAGTAAACGATAGCGAAGCGTCTAGTAGTAGTACTAAGGGAGAGCCCTATCTCCTACTTTGAATCATATCCTAGCCTATTTAGTAGTATAAGTAGATCGATTTAGGTATATTCGTTACCCAAAAGCTTAAGTAAGCGTTATAGTACTCTCTAGGTAGCTTTTATTCTCTAGTAGTCAAATCGAAATATATAATAGCTTTCTATCCAAATCTAGCTGCTGCCTTTAATAAAAAGGGACGCGAGCAATTTCTAATAATAGCTATTTATAGAAAGCTTAGGAAAGAATCAAAAACTAATATACGTATAGTTATAGAATATCGTATCCTTACTAGGTATATCCTTGTAAAAGATTGCGAAAAGTTTGGTAGAGATCTAAGGGACGAGGGGTAGGGACCTCGACTATAGAAGATTATAGGAGATTCGCTAAATCTCGCTATTTATTATAAATTATTATACTCTTAAAGAGACTCGTCTTCGGTCTAAGTTTGCGAGGAGCTACTATTAATATATAAAAATTTCCGTATCCCGATCTCTCCCTAGGTATACCTATATAAAAGATTACGAAAGGTTAGGTAGAGGTCTAAGGGATAACGGGTAGGGACCCTGACTATAGAAGATTATAAAAGATTTACAGACTCTCGCTATTTTTCAATAAAATAGTATAGTATTAGATAGACTCGTCTTTGGTCTAAGTTAGCGAAAAGCTACTATCGATATATCAAAATTATATATATACTGTGGTAGCCGGATAAAAGAACGTTAATTAGTAGGTCCTCGGTCTTTTCGATTCCTACTACCTAACGTAGAGGTATAAGTATGAATCTTATATCGTTACGAAGCGGGAAATTAGGCGAATAAGCCCTTAGAAGACCGGATAAAAAACATCTAGTTCTTACGAAGATACGAAAGAAAGACGACCTTACGTACTAACTAGGATAAGGGTTAAATTCAACGTTTATTTAGCTAGCTACTATAGTAGGCCTTGAAGTCGCCTAGATCTAGCTATAAGAAGGATTCCTATCTACTTGAAACGGAGGAGTAGAGAGCCGGTCCGTTCGTCTTATTAAGCGTAAGAATATAGGTACTTCTTCCTTATCTATTAAATATCCCTCCCCTATCTAATAGCTCCGATCTTATTATTTATTATAGCTTCTAGCTTATAGTTCGCACCCTCTTAGACCTAATAAGACGCTCTCTCTACTATAGCTTCCTAGTAGATAGCGACGTACTTCTAGCCGGTACCTCCTATATATTATTAATACCTCCTCTTTTCGGCGTTTACTAGGGAGGGGCGAATAGTATAGCTCCTCCTAGATCCGGGTTGAGAAGAGGTTTTTAACCTCTTACCTTTTAATCCCTCCGTACTATTCTCCTTACGTTCTAGGATAATACTTATAGGGCCTTCCTAGAATCGGCCTCGGTTATAGACGAGTCGTCGAGCGAAACGATCCGGAATCTCTCGTTAATAGCGGCTAACGTACTCTTACCCTTCTTATACGGGGACACCTCTACTATTAGCGAGATGGCGCGTTTATACGGGTATCTTAGGAGGGAGGTAGCCCTATCTAGGTCCTTAGAGAGCTTAATTATACGGCGGCTTCGTTCCTTTAGGAAAGTCTAGTAAAGGACTTAATAGAGTACGTTAGCCCTTCCTTCGTTAATTATAATCGCGGACCTCTTTACCTTTAATTAGGTTATAGTAGAGTTCGGGTAGTCCTATAAGACCCTTAATATCTAGATAGCGCATAGCCGCGTCTCTTAGCTATAAAGATCGTATAAGCGAGACGTCGACCTAAGTTTAAGAAAGATTTATAATCTTTTGTATTTAATACTTACCTTTATAAACTTTGTAATAGTTTTTTACTCTTTTTAAATAGTACCTTACTTTTAAATCCTAGAGGTAGGTCGAGGCCACGCTAGGTAGGCTATAGTTGAGTCGGGAAGGGAAGTTAATTAACGTTAGTAGACTATTCTATTACGAGTTAGCTAGCTTAGGTATAGTAATAGTTCGGCTCTAGTTACCGTTACGTATATTATGTAGCACGGCCCTATAAAACAACGATAGATTAATAGTATATATCTCGCTAGCGAGCTATATATATATAAATAATTTCCTAATCTATATTTCGCTTCTATATCCTTCGCTCCTCTACTCTACTACTTTATTAATACGACCTTCTTAAACCCAATATCTACTAGTATAAGTTTGGGTATAAGCTAGAATTCAATCTTCGCCTTATTCTCGAGGCTATTATTTACGTACGTTGAGTAGAATAGGCGAACTATAAACCCGCTCTCCCTATATAGCTAGCGCCCTTCTTTAGCTACGCGAAAATCAATTAAGGTTTATATTATCCTTTTCCTTATAACGGTTTTTGTGACTAGAGGTATACTTTCGAAAATTTACTATAACTAAAACCTATTAGTTACTTCGAGCGCGATCGATCGTTCTTATATTTCGACGTCGATAAGAGGTTTCGGGGACCTATATAGGCGAAGAATATAGAAGAATTCCTCTAGCGATCGGGCCTTATAATAGATAAGCTTAATAATCTAGCTTTAAAAGCGACGTCTCGAGGATATTTAGAGCGTCCGGGAAAAATCTTAATTAAATAGGCACCTAGAAAATTCGTTAAGGGTTATCCTCCCGTTCTAGAAAATTGGAATATAGTAGACGGTACGCAGGCGGAGTAGACGAACGCGAGAGATAAGCGCTATACGAACCTCTTAGAGTAGGAAAATTATAGCTACGGATAAGACGCGGTTTAGTCCTACGGTATTTGGGGAAATATAGGGATTTTATAGATCGACTAAATGACGTAGGAGGACTACTAAGAGCTAACTCCTACTTCTAAAATTTTCCGAGACGCGATAGGTATACTATTAGGCCAAATAGATATAGTAGGAGTTAATAAACTTAGTTTACGCTACCGATAGACGTTGTATAAGAATAGTAACGAGAAGATTAACGAGTTTACCTACTTAAATCGAGTTATCGTAGCGACTTAGTACGGCTTCCTATCTACGATATTTACCGGTACTATATTAGCCGTCTTAGTCGACTATAATAGCTATTACGAGATTAGGGATAGTTATAAAGCGAGCAAGGTCACTTATATTAGTATCGGGGATACTAGGGATTTCTAACTTGATATTAATAGGGCCTGGTTCTTAATAAGATCTCGCCGATTAAAAGCCAATAGTTGTATAAAATATACTAGAGATTATACTAACCAACGTATAGTTCTTAATCGTATACCTCCTAGACTCAACTTCGAAACTATATATCCTTATAATAAGCGAAAATGCGAGGAACTAGAGCTCTTTAAGAGAATATTTATAATTAGGTATCTCGAGAAGAATAAATAGGTAGATATACTAGCTTTTAGTACCTTGTCTAGTAAGCTTAGCTATCGGGTTATCGGCTTATTTAATACTAAGGGGAGAAAGTATTAGGTTACGTATCGGTAGTTTCCCGACCGGAAGTATATAGTATATAACTCTAACGTAGGTCCTATTAGGGAGGTTAATACTATAAGACCCGGAACCCCTAGGGCCTCGATTATTATACTAGAGAAAGTTTAAAATAATAGTTTAGCGAGACGATTACTTAAGGTAGGTAGTTAGGCCGGGTCCTACTTTTCGAATTTTCTTAATTTGGGACAGATATAAGTTGAATGTAAATCCTAGTAGCTTTACTAAGAAGGTAATCCTCCGGGGTTTATAGTAGTATAAACTTATTAGAATCTACTATCTTCTCCAAGATTGTACCGCGTAATAGTCTCGAGAAAGGATATAAAAGATTGTAAAAGATTCGCCAATTATCTTAATAATATATCTATAATTAAATAATTTATTAGGAATAGACCTTTGCCTCGGCTTATAGCTCGTTCGAGTTAGCGTAGTCGGTACGTATTAACGCGCCTAGACCTAATTTAATATACAATAGTTTATCTACAACTTATATTTATTTATACTTTCTTATAATAGATAACTTATTGCGAGCGGGGAAGCTACAACGCGTTTCTAGCTATCAAATTCCTTTTCTAGATATACTAGGCTAAAATGTACGAGGTTCTAACTTTCTTATAGCTATATTAGTACTAATCGATTTATACCAGGCCAAAATCTTAGGGATATCCGAAATGTAATAAGGATTTATTAGAATCCTTAAAATATAGATATATTTACTCTATAGAACATTACTACTACTATAACTACGAGATTGGCTTCGTATCCTAGCAATATACTATATATAAGAAATATAGAATCAAAGATTGGCCGTAGATAAAGGAGGAGCTTGGGGAGACAGCCGTACTAGGAAAAGGTAGAAATAGGCTAGCGGAAGAGGTTGATAGCGAGGAAGAGGGGTAGCCTTCCAAGCTAGCGCGCCAACGCTGATCTAATCCTACTTTTGAGTATATAACGTAGGCCCTAGAGACCTACGTTACCTCTAATAGTTCCGTCGTAGCTATAGTTGTTTAAGAACGCTAGGATAAATTCTAGATAGTTACTAATAAAAGAGTATACGCTAGTTCTATAACCCCTCTAGTTTAGAGATTAAAGGGCCTAGGTACTAACTCCTAGCCTACTATAATAGAGGCTAGGAAATTCTTCAAGGCTGTTCAACTTTACGGAGATAATATTATCTACTAGCCCTCCCAAAACGACCCGATCGTAGATAGGTTTGGCTAGAGTTAGTATATACGTCCGGGACTTTTCTACGAGCCGGGATTTTTTTAGGAAGCGGATACGTAGTTTAGTAATCTACGTACCCAAATCGCCCTCGAGGTTGTCCGCACGGACTCCGAGTCTAGGAAAGAAGACCCTAGCTCTTAGATAAAGGTATATAATCTAAGAACAATCGTCGCTATAATTACTAACTATACTTTAGTAGGTCTTCTAGTTAGACGAAAACAGTCACAATATAAAAATCAAAGGCGATATATAAGATGTAGTAGTAATTCTTACGGCTACTAAACCGAGCTTAGCTTATATCTTGAATATTCCCGTACCCTTTCTAGAGAAGTACGATCGAAATCCCTTTATAGACTAGCTTAGTACGTTGCGGAAGTCTAAAGATTTAGCGGACATCTACTACGAGATAGCTATTATTACTATACCGATAGGTAGGCTAACAATCCTAGTTAGTATTATATTACTAACTTATATTCGCAGAGTAGCGTAGAAAGGCTTCGCGATTAGGGGAGGGATTTTAGATCTATTTCTTTTACCGTCTCGGGAGCCTTGAATTGGGTTTACTTGGGAAGACTTATAACCTAGATAAAATCCTTTTAAGGATAGGTCTATAGGTAGCGCTCGATTAGCCTAAAGGTTCTACTATATATACACCGCCAGGCTACTACTATATTATACTAAATATACGTTATAGTACCTCTATCGCTAGATACTACGGGCTCCCGCAGTATCTTCCGGTCCGACTTCGATACCTAGGAGTTTTGACCAAATAGATGTCATTAGAAGAGTTGGAAAGGTAATTAATAATAGACTTACGGGATCTATAGAGTTATAACTATTAAGTATAACAAGAGGCGATAATAGAATAGATCAAAAATACGGCCCTTATAGAGAGCAGTATTATTAAACTATTCTCGAGCTTATAGAGCGAGGCAAAGAAAATATAGGAGCGGATTATAGAAAATCTTCTAGATAGGCTTACTACAGAGGACGATAGAGGGACGACGATAGTTAAACTATTCCTAAGTTACTAGACTAAGGACTAGACGTTCTCTAAATTATTCGATTTTAGCCCTAACCTATTAGGCTATTAAAATCGGCAAAGGCCCTATAAGACTTAAAAGTCCTAGGCGGCTTAAAATAGGGATATATACGTAGGACTAGGCCTATATAATAATATATTATTTTTTATTTATTAATAATCTCCCTATCCTCTAGTAGTTTGTATTAGGCTCAAGTACGGATTCGTATTCTATAGAGAATATATCCTTAGGGATATAGTTTAGGACTTTTATAATTATACGCGCTAGGATTCTAGTCGGGCAAGCCCTGAGTTATTAATAATAAAGGAATTATAAAAGTTCTACGAAGTTTATATTTAGGTAAGAGTCTACGGAGGAAAGAGTATAGAGTAAGGTACGAAAGTCGTATAAGACCCTCTAAGTTTTAGGGTAAAGTATATACTTCAACTTTCCTTTATTATATAAGAGATTTAAGAAAGATAATTAGTAACTACCGGATAATCCCTTATAATAAACCCCAACTTCCGCCGATTAAAGTCCTTATATCGGAAGCCCGTTTATTAGTATCTAAATACCCGATACTCTAATATAGAATCGGACTGTTTCCGAAAGCGGTATATAAACGACGGGTAGTAGAGTCTTATAATACCTAGCGCTTACTACCTAGGGATAGTCTAGAGAGAGGGAATACCTTAGGTTATTACTTATATCTTACGACTACAACAACCGCTTCTCGATAAGTAGGCTTTTAAATACCTTCTAATCCTCTACTAATCCTCTACCCTTCTATAATATATGATACTTGAATTAGTACTTTGAGTAGGGTTCTATTATAATAAATTTCTCGCAGTTTAATACTTAAAAACCGCTAGGAATTCTTCGCTTCTAATATCTCCTAAAGAAATAGGTCACTGCGTAATACGAGTAATTGATTAATTAATTAATTAACTAATCGATTAATACGATAACTAGGTCGATCTGCTTATAAAAAGGTATAAGGAGTATTATATAGTTAAAGGTAGAGTAGGGACGTCGTTAAAATAATTACTCTATTATAAGTAGCTTAGAGCTACGGCTACGGTCATATAGGATTATAAAGGTTTTAGAGAAATTTAAGCGTTTGTAAAAGTTTACGGAATAAGGGCTTAGGTCTAAGGCGTAAAGGGCGGCAACTACAGTCGTATAAGACGTAAAAGTTTTATAGAAATATAAATTTTTGCAAATTCTTGCGGAATAAGGGCGTGGGTCCAAGACGTAAATAGTAGCGACTACGGCTATATAAATATCGTAAAAGTTTTAAAGAAATATAAAATCTTATATAAGTTTGCGGAAGTACCTAAAGGTATTTATCTCGGTACTATAGCGTTCTAGGACTTTATTAAGAGAAGCTTAGTAGTTATATAATAGCCTCTCAAGTATACTAAGCGTATCTAGCCTAGTACTAACGGCGGGTATCCTACTCTACGCTCTCCTATTAATTATATCCTTGATACTCTCCTATTAATAGTATCCTTAACGCACCCGTCTCTCTCTAACGTACTAGACTACTCTATAAATCTCCTCGCTATAGATCTCTTCGTCTTCTTACTCGGGGATATATCTTCTATAGCGTCTCTAGGATCTTAGCCGGTATCTATTGCCCTTATACGCTTGGCCGACATTGGCGTCTTCTAACTAGAGATTGGCACGATCTCTATAACAAACCCCCCCGCGATTAGCTTCGACAGGGTCCCTTACTATTAATTAGTACCGCTTCGCTGTTCTATACGAGTTTGCGGAGGTATAGAGGGATATACGGTATTATAGCTTTGGGTAGGAATAGGCGAGGCTATCTATACCCGGGTTCCCGACCGACTGTATCCTAAGTCCTACTAATATATTAGTTACTATAGTATTAACACGATTAAAAGCTAGTATATAAATAGTCCTAGGCTAAGTTGGGTATTCTTACTATAAAGGCGGAGAGGAACTTTTTCTTATAGTTAATAGAGAGTTCGTCGTAGCCTCCAAAGCCGTAGGGGTTATTATTATTAGCGAGAATAATTTCTTCTAGCTTAGTAGGCGTAATATATATCCTAGGATACGTTGAGTCAAAGTCTAAGGTAAGGCGATTATTATACTTACTAGTAGTAGCTCTTATACTTTATAGATTTGCCGAAATAGAAGATTTCTTTAAGTCTTAAGTCGCGGATTAGAATAGCGGATTTGTTTGCGCTACAGGACTCGCTATTATATATTACTACGGACGCTTTCGCCGTTTCAATACGGTATTAATAACCTGCCATTCTTTATTTATAAGGTAGAATATTAGTAGGCCGGCGAGGAACGAATATAAATACCTAGGTAATATATAAAAAGGTGGGCCTAGGTATTCCGATAACCGTTAGGTAGGTATATAAATACCATTTCGTTAGTAATAATACCGAGAACTACAAAATATTAGGCGGTAGATACTAATACTTTAGTCCCTTCGAGACGCGTATTATATCAATTTTCCCTTCTAATTTGAAGATACTATTATTTCCCTAGGAGACGCGTATTATAATAACGCTTCCTTCTCTTTAAGAGACGCTCGTCCTAATAACGAAATCCCCTCTAATTTTATATATAAGTACTGTATAGGCTTACTATCCTATACTATAGTAGAAGGCTAATAATAAGAAGTACGTAAGGATAAGATAGTATATCAGCCTTAATACCGATATCTTAGTTTGACTACGTGCTAAGTGAAATTCGAGTAATAATATATCCTTAGATAGTAGGATAAGTTAGCTAATAGTATATTAACGAAAGCTTAATAGAAGAGGAGACGTCTATCGGGCGCCTAATCTAGTTACTACGAGCCGGGAATACGATTAATAGCGCGATAGGTCGGTCTATAGCCTATTAGTCCTTACTACTCGTTAGTCGTTAATTCCGCCAAGAGTTTACCGCCTATTTCTTTAGGAGCCGTAACGAGTTCGTAGTAGGACGAGGAAGTTACTCTAATAAGTTACGTATAGATAGTCTACTACTCGCGGCGAGATAATAAGTAGTAGCCCTAGTCGCGGAGTTAGAGCTTCCTACTATATATTCGCTCCGCAACGTTAATATCGTCCTCCCTCGACTTAATATCCATGCAGCTATAGTCCTAACGAGGTAAGGCGCACGAGGACTTCGATCGATTTTCCCGTCCCTCGTTTAAATTACTATTATAGAGACGGACGGCTCTAGTACCGATCTTATTAAGCCTATAGTTGAATAGATAGAACGAAAGCGTAAGACCTAGCCCGCTCTTAAGGGCTATCTACTAACCTCCCGAGATCTAGCTAGGAAGATATTCGATAGTATCGTATAGCGTTTATTCGGGATAGAATTTTATAACTAGGTACTTTTAAGCGATAGTATATTAATTAGTAGACCTATCGCTAATTATTACCTATAGTCCGTGATTCTCGAGTATGCGTCGTATATAAGAATCAGATTTCACGTAAGGTATAAGAGACGTAGGGGAAAAGGTTTACTAGTAATTCCTATAAGTTACTAGGAGCGGATCCTTAAAGCAGTTATAACTACCGACGTAATAAAATTCACCGTAGAGAAAACCGATACTACGATAATATAGGAAAGCTTTCTTTAGGGAGCGCTACGCGCTCGTATCGTTCTACCTTACCTATACTACGAGCGACTAGCGCCTCTTAACCTTTATCTAAAGCGCTAGACTCCTTATACGACAGCTATTAGTACCGATTATAATATATTATAACTCTATACTATCTTTGATAAATCCTTTATCCCTGTATTACCGTCGTTCCCGGACCCGTTTACGCGTAAAAGCCGTTTAGGTAAGGATAGCGATAGCGATTAGAAGATATTCAAAAGAGATAGATTAGTTTGGGGGTATAGATAATATACGATCGTATTGGTTGGATCTCTAGGTATAGGTATTTTCGAGTTTCGGGTAAGGAAAGTTAGCGACGGTTATACTAACTATTTATATACTACGCATGAGACTTACTTCGACGAAAGATATATATTTTATATTATAGGAATATCTTAGGGTAAATGATTTTATTAAATCTCTTTCTCGTAGAATCTATCTACTAGACTCCCTAAGCTAGGAATGTACCCGGTCGGCCTAGAGGTTGAATAGGCAAATTTTAGGGT
>QWZN01000387.1:0-16060 GCA_003693225.1 Venturia aucupariae
ATATATAAACTAGTTTTATAATATAATTAAGTAAATACCTCTAAATTTAGTAATTATATTAATTATAACTACTAGAGGACTACTAGGGAATTTCTCGAATCCTTAATATTGTCCTACTATATTATACGTAGCTATATATTATATACGGGTTGTAAACGGTTTTTATACGGGTTATAAACGGTTTTATTATAGGCCCCGAACCGTAAACTATAGTTTAGGTTTACGTGTTGACGGTATAGGTTTAGTTTAGGTTATAGCCTTCGAACCTAACCCTAAAACCCAAACTAGACCGACTCGAGACCGACCCGTACGGGTCGGGCCCGTACTATTGGCGGCTCTACTAACCCCAGCTAAGGATCTACTAAATAGAAGAGATTATTAGTAGATAAGATAGCTAACTAGAAAGAAAGACTCTAGCGTTATCTTTAATAGGAAATTAAATAGGCCTCGTAATAATATATAGCTTAAGCTAATAAAAAACGACGGCTCTATCCTAAATATAAAGTTGGTAATAAGATTATATTACTTACAAAGAATATTAAGATAGAGCGACCGGTAGTTAAACTAGATAATACTAGTATAGAACCTTTTATAATTAAGTATATTATATATAGAGAAAAAGTATATAAGCTAAGCCTTTCTAAAGCTCTCTAGTTTAGCTACCTAGTCTTCTATCTAAGCCTTCTTATTCTAATAGCTAGTAAACTACCCTTCCCCGGCCAAATTATAGAACTACCGCCTCTAATTAAAGTCCTACGAGAAGGAGACAACGAGGTATAGCCTAAATAGAAAGTTCAAGCTATCCTAGGCTCTAGATAGAAACTAGCTAAAGATAAGGTTGGTAAGAATAAGAAACGGAAAATAGACCTTTAGTATTATATAAAATAGAAAGATAATAAACCCTTATAGTACTACGAAAGGGACCTTATAGGATATAACTACTATATTACTATCTATTACTATCTCTATTCTTAGGTAGACGGTTCTCTTAGGACTTTCGAAACTCTAAAAGGCTAGTAGAAACCTCTATTATCTTAACGGACTAGGCAAGCCCGCTACTACGAAAAGTAAATAAGTAACTACCTTATAGCCCTTAGTAGTAGACGGTTAAGCTTTTTATAAATCTTAGTACTAACTTATCTTATTATATTACGTCAAACCTATAAGGCTATAACTAGTTATCTAAGGCTACATATATACTTAAGGGTAAAGAAGCTATAGCTAGAACTAGTACTCTTTTTCTTTATAGATATTAACGCTTACCTAAAGACTATATATATACTTAATAGGTAGAGATCACGGCTACTATTAAATATAAGAAATAAAACTATATATATACTTAAGCGAATATATAAAATAGTTACTCCTATACTTTACTACTAACCTAATTAGGTTTTTATACTTTTTTAAACTATACGCTAATTAATATAACTCGCCGCGCTTATACTACTAACAATTTTAATAATTACGCGTAGCTTTTATAACTAATATCTATTACTTTTATATATATACTTCTACCTCTATATATTATCTATATAATATAAACCTAATTTCTCCTATTACTTATACTCGAATTAGGCTTTATAATAAAATTGTTTAGTATTATTATAGGAGCTATAATAATATATAAGAGAGAGTTATATTACAGTTTTATTTATTCTTTATTCCTTAAATTATATATCCTTAAGTTACGTAATCTTCGTCTTAACTATCTTCGAAGATTAAGACTCTTAGAAACCTTATATAATATGAATTTAAGTTTACTTATTACGATTCTATTAATTTGTAATATATAGAATTAGTATATAGTTATAATCTATAGGATCTCTTACTAGTTATTAATTATAATTATAATATATTTACTAATATTAAGTTTTTACTTTATCCTTTACTTTCTTATTTATCTTTAGTACTAGTCTTTTATTTCTAACGTCAATCTACAACCTATATATCTAATAGAATCTCTAGAGATAGCCTTATAGATTTCTTAGAATTGATTATAGAAAATAGAAATATAGTAATATTTAGATAATAATCTTCTATATAGTAATATATATAGATAGAGTTTAGATATAGCTCTAGAGTTAGGGATATTCCTATCTACTAACTTTACTTAATATAATATAGTAGCTATAGTATAGGATTAGTATATAATTATAACCTATAAGCTCTTTTATAGATTAATTATTAATTCTAATTATACTAATACTAATACTAAGTTCTTAATTTGTTCTTAACTTTATTATTCTTATCTTTACTATTAGTCTTTTACTATTAATATTAACCTACAACCTATATATTTAATAGAATTTGTAGAGATATACTAATAAGTAACTTTAGTTTTCTAGAATTAATCCTAGAAAATTAGAATTATAAAACTCTTATTAAATACTCTTAGACCTACTTAATTCAATCTTGGACTAATAATAGTAAAAGTTTATATAAATATTTAATACTCTATATTGTTTTAGAATATCTATAATCATTTTTAAGAATATAGTAATAACCTTTATTCTAGGATAGTTTACTTAAATTTTCTACTTCTTTAAGGAGAACTATATAAATATTAACTTTTTATAATAGATTTTTCTATTTATAATAGAATAAGGGTAGATATATATTAGTATAATAAATAAGTTATAAATTATATAAAACTTTTAATAAAGACTAAGAAGTAATTTTCTTAGCTTGAAATTAGTACTAAAGCTTAGACTTACTAATACTTAATCCTTAGAGTTTTAGTAATAGCTTTTGAAATATTTGTTTTTTATTAGTATTAAGATAAAAACTAGCTATTTCTATACCTAAGTAGTAAAGGGCGTAATTGTTAACTAGTATCTATACTTAGATAGATTAGTTAGAGATATTACTAGATTTTAGTTTCCTAGTAATATATTTAAGAATTTAGGATTAGATAACTTAGGTTTTCTAGAAATAAATCTAGGAAATTCGAATAATATAACTTTAGTTTTCTAGATACAAGTCTAGGAAATTAGGATTTAGTAACTTATATTTCCTATAAATAAATCTAGGAAATTAGGATTAGATAGCTTTTCTAGATACTTAATAACAGTAAGATAGATTCTAAGAGCTATAATATAGATTAAGAGAGTCTCTTTAAGTATAAAAATATATAAAAATATTATAAACTACCCTTTATTAGTCTAAACCTAACTAGTTTCTAAGGTAGGGACTACTAGCTCTACTCTATAGAGTACTAGGTATAAATATACTATAGTACTAACTAGGATAGGAGCCTATAGAACAAGAGGTAACTAGTAGCTTACTTAGTTCTAGTAGTAGTTCTATATCTAGTAACTAGAGATATATATATTATATCTAAACTAGATATAGAGACCTTATTATAGAGATCTTTATAATAAGTAGTAGTAGTAGTAGTAGTAGTAGTAGTAGTAGTAGTAGTCTACTATAGTAGTCTACTATAGTAGTCTTTTAGAGGCGTTAGTCTAAGCTCTAATAAGCTAGTCTATAAATATAAAGTTCTACTATCCTAGCTAATAAAGTAAGTAAATAAATTAGTTTCCTATTTTAAATTATTTATTTTCTTTCTTAGGCCTGAAGGTCTATACTATAGGTATAAGATTATTTACTAATAAGCTTAAATATAGTCTTAAAATACTTTACTTTATTAGTAGCTCTTATAATATATAAGTAGATTCTCTTAAGTAGTATTATTTTTATCTTGAGTAATAATATTATTCTTAGAATCCTTTTTTAAGTAGCCTTCTAGAATAATAGTATTAGTTTATAAAGTCTAAGTCTAATTATAAAGAAGAGTATATTTAGATTCTTAGATATAGTCTTCCTTATAAGACTTATTATATTCTTACTTGTAATATATATAATTATTAGTAATAGGGTTGTAATATAACTTCTTTTAGAGATTGAAATTACTTTTAAAAGATAATAGCTAGTTCTTACTATACTAAGAAGACTAGTTTAAAGAAGAATTAGATAAAGAAAAGACTATAGATAACTAATTCAAAGTAAAGATAAAGTTCTTTAGAAGAGAAGGCTAAGAAAGAAGAGAAACTTTTTTTAATAAAGTATCTTAGATTAAAATAAGTTCTATAGTTAGAATATAGGTCTTTTTATTCCTAGCTTTTCAATCTAGTATATTAGAAATTCTTACTAAGAGAAACTATCTAGAATTTAGGCTCCTTATTAATCTATAATAATTTGTCTTTTCTAGTAGTAGAAGATCTATTAAGATTACTATTAGTTAAAGGCTCTACCTTCTTATCTTCTCTAGATATCTATAATATACTTATATCTTATATCTTGGGCCTAAATATCTACTAGGCTCTACCCCTAGAAAACTATTTTTTAGCTTTTCTATAATAAGTTAGCCTCTAGCTCTATCTACTATATATTTTATCTTTGTATAGTTTATCTTGGAATATAATTATCTTGAATTGTAGGACTATAGATAACGTAATCTTATACTCTTATAGTTACCTATAAGACTCCAACTTTATAGTAATTAATAGACTAGCAAAGTATAGCTACAGAGTAGCTACGACTATATATAGCTAGTATAGCTATATAAGTAGCTAAAGGCTACGCGTAGCTAGTATAAATATACGTACCTAGTATAGCTATACGTATCGAGTATAGCTATACTATAGTTTAAGTTAATCTTAATATTTCTATACCCTTACTTAATATATATTTAGGGTATATAACAAGGTATACTATAACTTAATATTTTTATATTCCTAGCCTCCAAGCTAGTATATTTATAGACTAACTTTAAAGTTAAAGTATAATATTAATATATAAGAGAGTAATAAAAACTCAAATCTCTAAAACTTCTTATCTAATTAATAAAAGTATTCTTTTTATAATATCTATACTAAGAAAGCTCTAGCTTAGAACAATTAGAGAATACTTTTCTTAATTTAGCCTTTATATAGTAGTATATATATCTTTAAAGTAATAAATTCTATTGTTTTTAGTTTTTACTACTAAGATTTTCATTTATATATAGGGTATAGCTATTAAACTATTAGATTTATTTATAGAAGTTTTATAAGTTTTCTTTTAGGTTATATTACTATTAAGTCTCTTAGTAGTTAAAACATTCTAAATATATAGTAGGGCGCGTTGAATTATACTAGATCACTAGAGGCTTTAAAGATAGAAGTTGTTTTTTAAAAGCTTTAAGAGACTAGCTTAGCTAGAAAAATCTACTAGTTTATATCTCTAGGTCTAGTACTACTATATTCTAGCTAAATAGTTAGGTCTAAGATATTTATAGTATACTTCTTAAAAGTAGCTTTGATAGGTCTTTAGAGAAGAAGGTAGTATTTAGTACTATAGATCTCTAGATACAAGATAAGACCTCTTTTTTAGAACGCTTAGTAGTTGGAGTACCTATAGAGCTATTAAATATATATATAAAACAACATAGTATTTATTCTAAGAGATAGTAATATTTCTCTAAGAAGATAAAAGAGGCTATATAGTTATTAACTATAGATAGTTTTTAATTAAATTTTATTATATATCTATTATAGAATGAAGATACCTATATCCTTCTTAGTAATAAAACAATAAATAGAGAAGATATAAATAGATAGTATAGTCTATTAATTTTAAACTTATAGCTAGAGAGTAGTATTATAATAATACTATTTAGTTCTTCTAATATTCTAGATAAATAGCTATACTTAACTATATATAGCTATAGCTCTTTTTATTTTTTTCCTAAGTCTATACTTAACTAGTAAGAAAACCTCTAAATCTAAGATATAGTCCTCTAGAGTACTTTCTATTATAAAGTATACTTATTATAGAAAATGTTCTATCTTTATAAACCTCTAGGATACCCTACTTAATTCCTATTATTTGAAGTATCTATTCTACTCTAGTACTCCAACGCGTTATACTATAAATTGATATAAATATAGCTTAGAAGTTAGTAATATCTACTATATTCTCTATAGAGAGGAAAGTTCTCTTACTATCTACTATAAATATTTGAAAGATAGACTAAGCTCTTAAGATAGTATTTAGATAGCTTTATAGTAGTCTTATTCTATTAAGAGAAAGCTAAGAAAGTTATAATTATTTATTTTAGTAATTAAAATTTTACAATATATACTAATAAAGGTTAGAAGAGACGTAGATATTTAATAATATATTAATATTATATAAGGATAATTCCTATCTATAAGAATTAAGGAGTAAAATTTAATAAAATTAATAGCTAAAAAACTTAAAGATTTATAGTCTAAAGATGTATAAAGAGAGTCTTAAGCTATAATAATAGAATATATAATAAATACTAAGGCTCGTAAATAAACTATATCAATATATAGGATATTAAAACTTGGCTATAGAATTAAAAATAGGGGTATAAGAGAAAAGGAGTATATAATAGCTATTTATAGAAGAGATATAGTATCTAAGAAAAGCTTTAAACTATTATTATAGTTAATTTTTAAATACCAACTTTATTTATTATAAAAGAACTATCTTTGATTTATAAATAGGAATCTAAAGACCTAAAGAGGTAATTTTTTAAGAGTTTAAATAGAAAGAGAGGTTGAAATAGTAGTTTATAGTATATACTAGTAAACTACTATAGAATATACTCTATAAATATAAGTAGATTACTATTATCTCTATAGCTAGTACTTCAATACAAAGCTAATCTCTCCTAAGTTTTCTGTAACTATATCGATCTCTAGCTTAAAATAGACTATCTAGTTATAGATACTTTAAGGCTATAGTAGTAGAGAATAACTTTGCCTTAGTCATAGTTAGTATATTTTATAGCTAAATATTACCTATTACTTATATAGTATTATAACTTCTAGAAGAGGATATAATAGAAATAGAAAACTCTAGAATATATTATTACTCTATCTATTATTATAAGATAAATAGATATAGTAGTATTAATAGATGTAGTCGTAGTAATAGATATTATAGTATCAATAGATTTAGTAGTAAAAACTATAGATACTAAGGTAAAGAATATTCTATATAGCGTCTAAGCTTACTATTAGACGTAGACTATTAAAGGAAAGTATTTAGAGCTACTAATATTCTATATAACTATAAGTTTAGATTAGAAAGCTGGAGAGTATAAAGAACTATCTATATCTATAGAATAGATAGACTATTTTACTTAGATATAAAATTGCCTTGGATACCTACTATAAATAGTAATAATATTATATCCAATTGTTTATCCAAGTAGGTATAGATTCAATTAGTAGTAGTAAGTTTGAAGTCTAAGTTTCTAGAGAATATATATTAGTATAGCTATAGCTAATAGAATAGTTGAATCTTATAAGCGCCGGTAATCTATATTATATAGGAAGAATTATAGAAGATAGAGAAATAGTAGCTTTGGTAGATAGATTAGATATAGATATCTAGGTAAGAACTAAAACTAATAATAGTATACTTAGTACCTTACCTAGGTAGGTAAAATCTATTCTATTTTACTAGATTTCTATCTTACTATAACTTACTATATATATTTTCTATATATTTGAATATAAATAATATAAAAGTTCTACTATTACTATATATTCTCTATTAAATAAATGTATCTCTATAATATTTAAAGTACTAGTAGCCTAAATAAATAGTAATAATATATTAGAATCTATATACGCTAATACTTTAAGCGTACCTAGAAAAAGTATTACTATCTAACTTTAAAACCCTAGTATATATATTAAATTGTTTAACTCTACTACTAAAAGCTCTTCTATATATAGAATAAATAGCTTATAGACTAGATTCTAGAAGAAGACTACTATAGCTATTCTTCTTATAAATTTATATATATAGGTTAGTCTCAGAGACTCTAGTAGACTTAGATAGTAAAGTATTATAGCTAGTACTATCTAGATAAAGGTATAATATAATGATTTGGTATATACTAAATATAATTAAGAGTTATATACAAGCTTTTTAAATAGAGATTGGAGTATAAGGTCTCTATATAGATTCTATTTCTAGCTATATACTTATAGGTATAGCGTCTTATTAGATACTTAAATACTATAGTTTTTCTAGTAGCTTAGTAAGCTATTATAATACCTCTCTTTTTCTTATAGAAAGAGAGAGCAAGTTCTAATTGTTCTAAATATTTTAGTATTAATTACTAGATAACCTTAAGTCTTAATTCTAGTAAGCTTCTAGAGCTAGGTAACTATTCTTAAGTTTCTTTAATTGTATATAATCTTAAACTTATTACTATAATTGGACTATAAAGCTACCGAGAATTTTAATTGTTAAATACTCTAAAACTCTTTTAAATAAATATCCAATCTTTTCTCAAGTTATTAATCTATTATCCTTCTAATAGTTTATAACCAATTTCTCTAGACTAAACCCTATATATCTATAAAACTTACTATAGCTCTAATTTTTAGTAAAAGATTCTTGAATTATTAATTTTCTTATATAATTCTTTAATAGTATATCTCTAAACCTAGTATAGATTCTCAAGTCTTATAGATTAGTTTTTCTATTCTCTTACTAGGTTACAAATATAGATTGTTAGATACCTATAGCCTTACTCTATAATAGTAAGATAGACTATCTAGATAGACTATAATTTTTGTTTTTATTACTTAACCAATTTTCCCATTTATTAAAAGCTTTTGTTACTAAATAGGATTATCTCTATCTTAGCGCTCTTCTATAAGATATTGTAATAATTAGTACTAGTATATCCAAGACTATAATTATTAGGTACTATCTATACAATCCAATTTTTTCCCTAATTCTATTAGTCTTTGGAGTAATATAAGAATAGAGATAGAGACTAAAATTAAGTTTGATTTAACTAAGCTAGATATAAAACTATAGCCTAGTAGTTACTAGAGAAGTAAATAAAGATTTTCTATTTTTTATATAGAACTAACCTATAAGCTCTACTCCCTTCTCTCTAGGCTCTAAGCTAAAAATTCTAGAGTCTAGTATATTTCTATTATATATTTAAGTTTTTTAATCTTTATTCTATATTTCCCGTTTTATTACTTAACTAAGTTTTTAAATTTTAGCCTATTAATAGAGTAGAGATAGAAAGATAGCTACTAATTAGCTACTTTTAATTACTAGGGCAATAGAGTAAGGTAAGAGAAATTTAGATTAGGTCTAAAAGTTTATTAAGAAGGTATAGTTACTAAGAGAAGTAGAAAAAGATATTTAAAGTTAGTAGTATATAGTTGAGTACTTAAGTAGAGTAGATTAACTTTCTTACCCTTCTTAGATACTATAGGTAATAATTATTATATAATATCTACCCTCTAACTTATTTTATTTCTACCCCCGCCTAGAATCTAGAAGGAATCCCCTATTCTATAGGCTCTTAAGTTACTTTACGATTAATATTATTATAGTAGCTATACTATATTATATATTATACTCAAAGCCGACTATATATAGTCGCGCTAGGTTGTATTTAGATAATATAAGAATCCAAACTATACCGCAATCGACTTTGTATATAGATAGAGCCAAATATATACAATATAGTTATATATAATCTAGGTAGTTACAATCTAGATAATTGCGATCTAGATAGTCTAACCGCCTACTAGATTATAGTAGAGTCTATTAATAGCCAATTTATATAAAGATATAGCTATTTTTAACTACTACTATAATATTATTAATTGTAGAGTAATTTAAGAGCCTATAGAATAGGGGGTCCCCCCTAGATTCTAGGCAGGGATAGAAATAAAATAGGTTGGGGGTAGATTTAAAGATACTAGAGGTAGATTTAGTATCTATCTATTATTATTATCTTCTTTTTCCTAATTTTTATTAATTCTATAGTAAGTAGTACCGCTCTTATTAATTATTAATAAAGTATTATAGATATTACTTTAGTATATAGTTATTCATTATAGTCTATCTATCTATATATATAAAATAGGTAGTACTAAGCTTTCTTTTAGGCGTAGAAGATAGAGAAGCTCTATATTCTAGTCTTAGATAAACTAGGATCCTTTATCTAAAGTAATTAATTAGAGGGTTATAATCTAAGTCAAGATATATCTAAAGTATAGCTAAACTACTTTCTTACTAGTATTATTCTTAGAGATAGAAATCAAGGTTAGTTGTTTTCTCAACTTCCTATTAATAACTATAACGTTGTTCTTTATTAATTTACTTCTAGAGAAAGTATAGAAGTCGATTATAATATCCTTCTTTTCTCTAGAGAGAGTAAAGGGTATCTTTATTAGACTAGAAAGCTTCTCTTAAGTAATAGAATTACGCTAGTAGGTCTAGTATATATATATATATATATATATATAAGTCTTAGTACCTATATTTATTCTAGGCTAGTAAAAATATCTAAAGATAATCTTCCTAGTTTTATTTCTACTAGGTTAAGCGATAACTAGTAAGGTATAGACTTTGCGTATTAGTTCTATTTTATAATCTCTTTATCTAATACTATAAGACGCTTTTCAAACGTTAGAAGTTTCTAGCTATTAATAGTTTAGTTACTATTAGTACTCTTTCTATCTAGAGTAGCTTCTTTTGTATAAATTCTTAAGTAATTTAGAGGATATATTATTGTTAAGGAACCTCTTAATAGTTAAAAGTTACTCTAGAGAGATATCTTTTATTAGAAGCTATAATCTAACCTATATAGAGGTAATAAGCTACTTTAAGCGGCTTTTATTAGTAAGCTCTTTTAAGATTACTATATCTTTAGCCCTCTCAAAAAGAGTACCAAACTTCTATAAATATATCTACTAGTAATAATAGCTATACCCTATTCTATTTTAAGATTATAGTATAATCGTAAAGTTAGTCTATACGTATACGCTAAGTTAGGGTCTAGAAATATCAAAATAGAATTATTCAAGCTATATACGTAGTTGTACTAGCTATACGCTGAGTTAAGTCTAGGAATAGCTACGTATACGCGTAGTTACTATACTAGCTATACTATACTAGTTATTACAAGGTCGCAGCCTTACGAGTATCTATAGATATAGGATAATAAGTTATATAATTGATAAGTATAACTATCTCGACTCTATTAATATACTTTTCTCTATTAATATACTTTTCTCTACTATAACTAGAGCCTTATCTACTAGGATAAATTAAATAAAGATATAATTTATAGTAAAGAAAGTTAGAGGCTAACTTATAATAGAAGAATTGAAAACTAATATCCTAGAGGTAACGCCTAGTAGATATTTAGGACTCTACTATAACGTTCCCCTTCTCTAGTAGGTATATTAGTTTAATATAATAACTATCTACTTAGACTCGTAACTCTAGTAGAGGTTTAAAAATTACTTACTAAGAAAGAATTCAAGAGCCTAGTAGTCTATTATTACTATAGATAGAGTTATTCAAACCTCTAGAGTTCTATTCTATACATTTTTAGTTATTAGACTTTAGTAAGTATTTTCTAGTTATAAACTTTGTTATTTACTTAGTAAATATTTATATATTTAGAAAAGAAAGTAACTAGGTACTACTACTCTTTATTATCTAGCTAGTAGATAGGATACTACTAGTAGGTCTATTAGAGACATCTATCTCTATCTTAGTCTTCTATATAGATTATAGAGTACTAGGACTACGCTATTTACTAGTATTCTCTTAGTTTCTAAAAGGTAAAGATATAGGTATTATCTATCCTAAATTTGTTACTCTTTTACGCGCTATTCTACTAAGGTTATAGATAAAGTAGTTATAGAAGTTATAGAAGCTAAGAAAAGCCTAGATATACTTAAATATCTTAGAGACTACTAGTACTCAACTATAGTAACTTTATTAGAGTTAATAGAACCTCTATAGTAAAGTCTAGATACTCTTCTATTAGATAGAGAGCTCTTACTTAGTAATATCAATTCAAAGTCTAGCGGCCAAAAGCTTCAAGATAATAGTCTAAATATAAGATTAGTATTCTAGTTTACTATAAGAATAGATTGGAATATTCTTAAGGTATACTATATAGGTTATATCTAGCTTAGTAAATAAAATTCTATTCCAATATTACTACTAGCTAGAGGGGGCTATTATAGAGGCTAAATAGTATAACCTTATACTTATTATAGAAGCTATATCTAGTTTGAAGCGTTTAGAGCTCTTTACTAACTAGTATAGTCTATTCCAATTCTATAGAATACCTAGTAGATATCTAACTTTGTAAAATTCCTAGCTTTATATAGGTCTCTAAAGTTTTCTCTTTAATAGAAAGATAGACTAGTAGTTTTTTGAGTAGTTAATTGAGTTATTAGAAATCTATATAGAAGAGAGCTTTAGTTACTTACTAGAGGTACCTACTTACTTTATAATAAATATAGATAGTTAAATAAATAGATTACTAGTTTTAATAAAAGCATGACTTGAAATTCGTAGTAAAATATTTCTAGAGAAACTATAGTTCTTTAAGAGACTATTTAAAAGAAGATAGAAGCCTAGTAGATACTACTTAGAATATAGTAGTTCTATCTTATATTCTACTCCTTTTCTTTTTCTTAAGGGATAGACGCTTATAGTAGCTAGTAGTTAAAGTTACTATAGTAGTAGCTCTAGTATATCCTACTAGATACATATTAGAGTTTTTCTTAGATATATTCAACTAGTAGCTAGCTTCTATAGCTTTTTCTATCTACTAGCAATTATATATTTTGTATCCTAGAAGTCTTTTATATATTATTCAATAATACTAATATACTAACTAAAGAATATTATATTATTATAGTATAGAACTATAGGAATATATAGTCTATTATATAGTTTTATATAAAAGAAAGCAATATAATTACTCTTAGGGATTTAATATAAGTCTACTAGGTTGAGAAATCTTTACTTAGATTAATAAAGACTTTAGTAGTTAGTCTAGAGATTGGAGCTTCTAAATAGGTTATAGAGATAATACTTAAGGTCTTACTCTCTAAGCTACTATAGCTTTATACTTAAAGTATATACTAGATTAGTAATAGTTTCCCTAGTATTCTCTTAGTAGTAGAAGTACTAGTATCCTATTCAATATACTAAGCTAGAATAGTAACCCTTTTTTTTACTATTATAGATTTTCATATTATTATACTACTTTTTAAGAGGTTTTATATAGTAAAACTTAGATAGATACTCTAGAATATACTAGAGTTTTAGTATATAGCTTTAAAGTAATTCTATAATTATCTATTATTTATTATCTATTAATATAGGCTCTTATTTAATAGGTTTCTTATTAAGAGGCTTAGTTTTTCAAATAGGTTTATATTTCTTTTGAAGAAATAGATTATAATTCTCTAAGTTCAAAGAGCTAGAGTCTAAGCTATTAGAGTCGCCCTTAGGTAGAGTAGATCTTGCCTAAGTAGATTTTAGAGAGTAGAGAGAGCTATTCTAAAAGTAAGTAGTATCTTCTTTGAGGTTAGTATAGTTATTATATTTCTAGACTATAGTTTATAGCTACCTAGCCCTGGCCGTATCTATTACAACGCTTAGTCAAGATCCGGATTTTTTTTAAGGTAGATACTTAACTTATTACTTATATTATTATATTTATATTAGCTATTAAGAAACTTGTTAAGGATTTAGTATAAGGTTAATACTTATTTATATAGAACGTCTTGTTCTCTAGCTAGGTTTATAATTAGCCGGGCTTACTACTCTCTATTAAATCTATTTTATATCTTATATATATCCTCGATTTCTTAGAGTATATATTCTATTTACTACTCTCTATTAAATCTATCTTGTATCCTATATATATCCTTGATTTCTTAGAGAGTATATTCTATTCTTATTTAGATACTATCTCTATTAGAAGGGTCTATACTAGGTTGAGTATTCTAGATAGGTTTAACTTAAAAGCTAATCTTATTATAGTAGTTAATAATTTATTTACTATACTTACATTTGACTATATTCTTACTAGGCTATAAGTATCTATATAGTTTTATAGTCTCTTTTTAGAGACAAATAGAGTTGAACTAATAGTTAAGTAGTTATTCTAGCTAGTAAATATTATATTCTTCTATTGGTATATAGTATTTGGATACGTTCTATAGTAGAAAGAAATTATTCTTCTCTAGAGTTAGAGTCTAGAAGCTCTCCTTACAACATAATTATTCTTTAGTAGAGGTAAATATCAAGCCTTTAGAATTAATTCGAAGTTCGGTTTTATATCTAATAATAGCTTTAGTATAAGTTATTTTAGTAGAGTAAATCTCTAATAAGATAAGGTATAGTAAACTATATATACTATTAGTAGCAACTTTAGTAGAGAGAGAAAATTCAAACTCTTAGATATATTATTATAGAGATAATTATTACTACTATAGTAATAGCTAGAGAGAAGAAGTATAGTCTTAAAGTAGTTTCTATAGATTAATTAGGCTAGCTGTATACTATATTTGAAAGGAATTCTATAATAGTAAAGAAAGACTAGAAATTATTTCTCTTTATACCCTTGCTATTTCTTCCTCTTTAAGTATCTAAGAAATAGATCTATTCCTTTCTCTAAGTACTAAGTCTAGTTATTACTTTACTCTTTTACTCCAAAGTTCTTCTATTACTTTTTATACCATAAATACTCTTTAGTAGATATCTAGTAGTAGTATTAAACAATTTATTAGTCTAGGTATTACTCTAAGGATAAGAAGTATTAGAATAAATCTTTTTAGTCCTACTATATTATGAATTACCTTTATTATTATATATAGTAAAACCAATTGGTTTTTTCCTATCTACTATTTCATAGCTAAGGTCAAAGCCTACTATAGGCTTTGACCTTAGCTATGACATAGTAGACTTTAATTAGAATATCTTTAACCTTAATATTTAGACAAGTTACTTTATTTTTCGATTTATAGAAGATAAAGTTAGTTTATATATCTATAATAATTATATATAGAGGTCTAAGGTATATATTAATCTAGTATAACGTAATTACCTTTTAGATTATTCTCAACTTAAAATTAGGCAGAATCTTACTACTTAGAATCTAGTATCAATATTAATAATATAGATACTATCTATATATTAAGAAATATAGATATAGTAGTATATATATTTCCTAGTAATTAGATAGTAGAAACGGGATTATAATACTACTATATATACTACTAGTAGCTTAGTTAAACCTTATATTATATATTTTATCCTTAAAAGAATTACTATTAGAAGATATTTTTAAAGACTTAGTATCTCTCTCTCTTAAGCTGTCTATTACTTATAAGTTTAGTTAAAATATTTATTTTCTAAGATCTAGTAACGTGACTTTAATATAAGTATAAGATAAGATAGAGCTATATAAGGTTAATAAAAGGCTATATAAGAGTAAGATACTAGAGATTATAATAAGTTAATATAGTATCTTATTTTCTAGAATAGAGTATAATAACTTTGACTATATAGAGTACTTAGATAAACTATTCTATCTATTATATTATACTAACTACTATACTCAAAATCTATAATAGACTTCTAGTTCTTCTATATCTTTTTAAAATATTTAGGTATTACTCCAATTTTTTTTCTAATTATAGTAAGTATAATCTTATTCTATTCTATCTAAATCTCTATTTCAAAATATACTACCAATGGCTATCCTCTACTAGCTAATCTAGACTTTATAGTATTCTAGTATAATTTAATCAAATTAAGGTTGTATAACTAAGAAAGATACTATTATAAAAGAAAATTTACTTCTATTTTTATAACTATAGAGCTACTATTAGAAGACTAGTTTCTATATAAGGAATCTCTATTCTTTTATAAGTAATAATAGTACTTATAACGCTTCTCTAGGGCCTAGATTATAGTAATATAGTATAATAGAATATTATTAGTATAGAAAACTTATACTATATAGCGTCGGGAGAAGTATACTAGGAATAATCTAGGAATAAACTAGGAGTACTAGGAATAATCTAGGAGTACTAGGAATACTAGGAATAAACTAGAAGTACTAGGAATAAACTAGGAGTCGTAGGATTCAACTAGGAATAAACTAGGAGTAGTAGAAGTAGTAGAAGTAGTAGAAGTAGTAGAAGTAGTAGAAGTAGTAGAAGTAGTAGAA
>QWZN01000388.1:0-15958 GCA_003693225.1 Venturia aucupariae
ACTGCTAGTAGTTTACTTAGTTCTAGTAGTAGTTCTGTATCTCTCCAATTGCCTAGCAATTGGAGGTATATAAATATATATAGTTTGTATCTAACTCCCAAGCTTTAATAATGGTTTCCTACTATTATCAAGAGCTATTATTGCATCACTATATTTCACCATGTACTATGATATAAGTAGGTAGATAGTCTAGGCCATCTACTATCTATTAAGATAGTACTGCTTGCCTTATTGTTTCAATACTTCCTTCCATAGCCATAGCCTTGCCAAGGTCTGTGAAAGAGATTGAGATGGTACTACTTATTTATTAATACCTTTGTACAAACAATAGTATATAGTAATATAGTAAGGTTTAACTCGGAATAAGCAAAGATAAAATGAGGAGATCGAGGTTATAGGTAGTTAGTTTACGTAATAGCGATAGAAAGCTATGAAGTAGGCGCGGATAGAGCGCCTTAAAGAAGTAGTATTCCTACGATTACTATAGCTCCTAGATTATTCCTAGTACTCCCAGTTCATTCCTAGTCCTCCTAGATTATTTCTAGTATTCCTAGTTTATTCCCAGATCATTCCTACTATTCCTACTATTCCTACTACTCCTAGATTATTCCTAGATTATTCCTAGATCATTCCCAGCGCACTTTTCCCAACGAAGCTATCCTAGATAGTACTAGAAAACCTTAACAAATAAGAGAAGGAGTAATACTACTAATATAACTACTAAGATAGCTACTAGTACAACTACTAGTATAACTACTAGTATAACTACTAGTAGTATTATAACCTCTACGACTCCTATAGGAATTGGTTAAACTTACTAGTATCTTGTTTAAATACAAACCTCGTAGTTACTTGTTTTTGTATATTAGTAAGCTCCTAGTATCATACTCGGTAGTATTTCAAAGTAATATATATATTTAGTAATATACGTAACATATATAATATACGTAAAGCCGTGAAATCCTCTATATATATAGGACTTTAGTATTGTAATAATACTAGAAAATACCTAACGACAATTAGGATATAGTTCTAGTATTAGGACTTATTTTTAGGATATATATATATAATAAGTTACTTGCGTACCGCTGGATTGGAAGATTAAGGTATTTTTGGTATAGTTTTTATATTAGTACGTGGTTCTCTATCTATCTATATATATAAAAGATAAGGTAGGATAATATCTCTTACGGCTTACTAATATACGAAAACGAGCGACTATAAGGTTCGTATTTAAACGAGGTACTAGTAAGTTTAACCAATTCCTACGGTACTACAACTACTTCGACTACTACAACTACGGGTACGGGCGTTTTCAGCTCAAAGATAATAAGAAAACCTTGTACAACCAAGATTACAACTCTATATACTATTAATTACTTTAAGTTATAGCTATAATAAGCCCTTCTTATCTTTCTCAACCCTACTATCTATTACTTAAGGAATAAATATATTCTCCCTATTCTTATTTTTATTAAATAGTATATTATCCGGATTAGTAGTATCCTCGTTATTACTAATATCTCTTGTACGGACTATACCTTTTAGAAACCGTTTAGTATTATTAGTTATCTCTAAATGCCTAGTCTTAACCTTATTATTATAGACTTGATTCTCTCTTATATGAATTAAGTAATAGTTGTATATCTTATCCAATCCTTTATACTCTACTTGTAATTACTTAAAGTAATACTAAATTCATATTTAATACTAATACCGGCCGCCTAGATAGCAAGGACGTCTTTTACTATTATAGTAATATATAGGAAGTGTAGCTCAATCGCCTTCTATTATTAGAAAGGTTTTTATAAATCTAGGTTTACTTTATTAAAAAAGTATTAGCAACTACTAGGAGACTACTAGAAGATACTTACTCTATATATAACAGTTATTAAATTCTTTCTCTCTATCTAAGATTGCCTCCCCTTACTAACCTAATAGCTACTATTACTACTAGTATAGGACTACAAGCGGTATCTATCTAGTCTAGAAAGGTATCTAGGTTTATCCCGTCTCTCTATTATAGTCGCGATAGTAGTATAAGGCGACGCTTAGTAGGGGTATAGTATATATAGTTATAATTATAAAGACCCTTTAGGTTACCCTAGTACTTTTCCTACTAGTTAAATAAGTCTGATTCTAAGGGGGCCTATCCTAAATATAACTAGGTATTATATTTATAACGAGAATTAAGAAGAGTTCCTATCCTATATAGCCTTCCTACTTATATATTACTAGCTATACTATAGTAGACTTTAAGCTTATCCCTTACTCTACTATATATCTTATTAATCTCTCTTTTCTAGTTCTACTACTTATTATAAAGTATCTTCTCTATAGTTTTAAGGTATATTAAAAGATGATTATAGAGATTGAAGATAAAGTAAAGGGTTAGAGTATAAGTTATACTAATATAGTTTATAAATATAGTAAAAGGACAGAGACTAGTAATAAGGTATTTAACTTAGCTCTATTTATCCTTGCCTAGAGCAAAATACGTATAATCCTACTTTATATATATTGTACTTAGTACCTTTAGTATTATAAGCCTTATAAGTATTAAGAAGGTAGAATCCTATCTTGTCTTGATATCTTGAATTGCGTAAAGAGTCCGTATTAGCTCTAGAGTAGGATAGAGCCCTTAGTACCAAGTTGAATATATAGCCTAAAATATACGCTATTATACCTCGCTTAAGTTAATATAGATTGCAATCTAACGTACCCTTTGTAATAGTATATAGTAGCTAGAGGTCGGAGATTAGTAATAGCCGTACGCAAGACTACTAGGAGACTACTAGGGGACTACTAGGGGACTACTAGAGGACTACTAGAGGACTACTAAAATAGACTTATACCTTGCTTGGTATTGGCTAGGATCTCTCCCTTTACTAAGGCTATAGCCGCCTTCTTCCTATTTTCCTTTAAGTTCTTAATTAACTCCTTCTTCTTTAGTCAAATCTTGATATTAGTAAGAAGACTATTATAACTAAGTTGTATAATAGAAGAAAGGTAGGGGTATAGCGTAATCTTATTATTAATTCTATACTATTTGTATATTCTCTTCATATATAGCTTAATAGATTCTACTATCAGCTAGTATTCCAAGGATATTATAGAATTTAGTAATAATATCTTAATTGACTATCTAAGCTAGGATTATACCATACTTAATAAGGAAGTTTCTCATTTTCCTTAAGAATAGCTTATTGATTTAGTTCTAATAAGATTTATTAAAGTTGTAGAAGTCTTCTTTAAAGTCCTTAAGAAGTAAGAACTTAGCTAAGTCTTACTATATATAATTATCTAGTCTAGCTAATATAAACATATTAAGATAATTAACTAATAAGTTAGGTATATCAATCTCTTATATAAGTAGCCCTTCTAGTATATCTAAATTGATATAAGTTAGGTATCTTATTAGGATATATATAGTAGGGATCTAAGGATTTAGTCTAGACTTAGACTTAACACTAGAAGTAGTATTATCTAAAGTTAAGAGCTCCTTACCTACCTAATTATAGTCTATAGTAAAGCTAGATATTATATATAATAATATTTGATTCAACTAGTACTTCTAGATATAGGGTATTAAGGGGTTTAGACCTAGAAAGGGTCTTTACTTGATTAAATAATAGGTTTAAACCTTACTAGACCCTTATCTAGACTATATATAGTGAACTTGGAGTCTAATAATTTAAGTTCTACCTTAGCTCTTATTTATAATCATTAAAGTCTTTATAGTAGGGGTTATATAGAGATATAAATAATATTTTCTCCTAGGTAGGAGTCTTGTAATCCTTACCAATCTATAGATAATAGACTAGTATAAAGAAACTCGTAGAGCAATCTACTAATTAGTATTAGTTCTACTCTACAGGACGAGGATAGAATAGACTATACTACTATAGGTATAGTACTAACTTGGCTAGTAGTAAAGAAAATGTAAATAGATAAAAGATAATAATAATATAAGGAGACCGGGACAAGAGCCTATAGTATAATAAACTGCTAGTACTTTACTTAGTTGTAGTAGTAGTTCTATATCCCTTTAATCGCCTAGCAATTAGATCCATATATATATAGTTTATATCTAACCCCTAAGCTCTAATATAGTTCCCAACTATTATTATGAGCTATTATTATATTACCATGTTTTCTTATATATTATAATATAGACAAGTAGATAATCTAGACTGTCTATTATCTATTGAGATAGTACTAAAGTCTATATTAGAGAGTAGGATAGTATTAATTATCTACTAGTATCTTTGTACAAACAAGATCTTTAATAGTTAGATTCTTATAGTCTTTAAACAATTTCTCATAGCTATTACTAAGTAAACCTAAAGGTTAAAACATATTCTTTAGGGGTTTATATTAAATATCCTAATAAGTAAATACGTTTGTATCGAGTATGCTACTATCTCTATTCTATTTTTTATTCTAAGTTAGGATTAGAATTGCCCTATAAAGATCAATTTTGTCTTATTCTAGAATCCTATTAATAGAGATCTTATTTACTAGTTGAATATCATATCTAGACTAGGCCTAGATAGAATAGCCGGGCGGCAATCTAACCGAGACTAATTACTATAGAGTAGATCTATAATGAATTTGACTACGTTTAGAGCATTTGTAAGTATTATAAGTTATTCTAGGAGTTCTACTAATAATTAGATTGAACCTAGATTCTAATAGACTTATATATAGCTTGGCTATATCTACTATAAATATTCCACTTAGTCTAATTCCCCTAACTTTGTATATACTTATAAAGGTTTTTACTATCGCTTTTTAAAGGAGTAATAGTAATAAATTTATTACCCTACTCTACGAGGACTATAAATTTCCTAGTGCTAGTATTATCGATAAATAAATAGAGAATGTTATGACTATATTTAGATTTTAATATTACTACTAACTGCGCCTCCTTATTATCTATATTTCCTAATATATAATAGAAGTCATCTAGATATTCTAGATATTAACTACTATATAGTAATCCTAGTACTAGCCCTTTGTTTCTTATAGTGTAGAACGGGGCTAGAATCTTAGGGAAGAAGAAATTTGGAGAAGGGATAGGTAAAAATCCCTAATATACTTCAAAACTTACTCTTGAAGAAGTATATAGAGTAGGAATTATATCTCTATTATAAGTATCAAGCAATACCAAGCAACAATTCTAGTTGATAAGATCTATAATTATAGCTAGAGGTACTCAATTCTAGATAGCAATCTTTCTATATATAACTAGAAGATAAAGATTTAGATATTGTTATAGGGATAATAGTATAGAGACTTTTTATTTTTTTCTTTACCTCTTACTTGTTAAAGGTCTAGAAAGAAGAGACGGGAGTTAGTTAATAGTACTTAGATTGGAGCTAGCAGGTATTACGTAACTAGAAAGGGTCTTAGTATTAAATATATATACTAGAATGAAGGACTTAGACTTAGACTTAGAGAAACGTAATAATAAGTAATAATAATAAACAAGTAAATAAGCTATCTGACAAGTAATTTAGCGTCTAAGAAATACTATAGTATATTTTACTATTAGAGAATCATTGCAATATCTAATAGACCTTTAAGTCCCTCTTTAATCTCTTTCTTATATATTATATTATATACTTATTCTAAGATTTTACTACCTTTACTATTATATAGTTGCTAAGTAGCTAACGTTTATAATAATCTGAAGCTATATGACTATATTTATCCTATCTATAGATAGAGGTTGTACTAGGGTTATTTCTCTATAATTAAGACGTTTCCTAGTAGCTATTATAGTATAGGTATCTAGCTTACTTTTCTTTGAATATCTATATTACTTATTAGGACTATAAACTTTACTATTAGACTCTATCTCAAATATAAATAATGGGGAGATATAACTCAACTACTATAGTAAGATATAACTTAACTACTATAGTAATAGATTATTAGACTACTAAAAACTCAAACCATTCTACTACATAACTAAAAAAGACTTGACCAAGAACCAAGGTACTGACTATCTATTAGACTAAATAGAAGTAGATTAGTTATATTACTAAAACGGGTAGTATTTTATAATACTTACTAGGTTACTTCCTACTAAAGTCTATGCCTAGGCCCGGCCTAGTAATAAATCTTAACAAAAATTACAAAAGTAGAAAAAGATTTGAAGGGTACTCTTTGAGGGTAATACCTAGGAATAACTACTACTAATATAGGAATACACTTTTGATATAGATTTAAAGAGACGGATATTAGAACATTATCTCTACTATTTTTTGTTCTTACGTACTAAAATTATTACTAAATCTCTTTTAGTAATATAACTATTCTTGAGATCTATACGCAAACATCTATAGAACTAACTAATTAATAAACGAAATAAAAGAATATTCTCTACCCTATCTATAATTAAGAATAACCTATTCTTATCTCTTAAATCTTCTAGTCCTAACTCTACTAAGTCTACGGATTCTACTACTACTCTTAGGTCCAACTATATTACTTTTAAAGACGTTAAGATTCTTATCAAAGCTATAAGAAACTGGCCTCCACTTAATTTATCTACGCCGTTTAAGCTTAAGAACTATACTCTTATACTAGATAAGTAGTCTAATAGTAAACGTATTATAGACTTTTTTATTTGCCTTAAAGATACTTTCAAGTTATATAGAATCGAAAATAGGGAGTAGTATATATATATTTTGACCTACAATATCAAGTCTAGTTATATATATAATATTAAGTATCTTGAAGTTTATTAGAATAGGGACTATAATACTCTTTATAGAGTACTTTACAAGGAGTATTTTACTACCAGTAACTAGTAATAAAAGAAAACTAGAGACTATTTAGAAAAACTTACTATTAAGAGTTTAATGAGAAACCTAGATACTTAAGGCTTGATAAAGGAATCTAAGGTTTACTTCCCTACTATTATTGAATCTAGTAAGTTAACTAGTTTGTTTATAGTCAGAATCTTCCCTAGTAGTCTTTTAGAAAGTATATATAAATAGGTTAACTTATCCCTTAATATAGATTCTCTAAGTTTGTCTATCTTATAGTAACGTTTATAGAATTATTAGTAAGGTAGAGCGTATTGTTATTAGCTATAAGAATATAGCTTATTTTGCAATTGGTAGTAAGAAAAGTACTATTCTAGATAATATTATTGGAAGGACTATTATATAATAGAATAAGTCTATAGCTAAGGAGAATCCTTTATCTATACTACGTCGTTCGGTCAAAGCTTTAGAGATTTTTAATTAGTTTAAGGTATTAAAAATACCAAAGAATATGATCCTCTATACTAGTATAGAATAATTAGATCTAGTAATAGCTATAATTAAGATAGACGCTAAAGAGTTACTTTACTACATGAATAGATCTATAATAGCTTTTTAAAACCTACCTAATCGAAAGGAAATAACTATATCCTAACTCTTTACTCTTAGATTGATAAATATAATATTTAATCTTTATAGATTGTCCCTATACTTAGTTAGAACTAAACGGCTAGTAAACTGACTAAGTTTAACTCCTAGACCTGGCCTAGGAATAGAGGTAATTAGGAAGCTTATATTACGTAAAGATTATAGTAGCTTTGTCAAAGTATAATTAGAATAAGAAGGCAATATTCTTGAAGAGTACTAAGGTTTTCTACCTAGAAACTCCCAACCCTTCTTATTCTATTCTATAGGTTTATCTTATTATAACCTTCTAAAACTCTAGATACTCTTTTTCTAGCTTATTATAAAAACTTAAAAATCTTTAACTCTTCTCGTTCTTTTTTATAGGTCTATCTCGTTATAATGTTTTAAAACTCTAGACTCTCCCTTTCTAGCTTATTGTAATGACTTAGAAACCTTTGACTCCTCTTATTCTATATTATAAGTCTATCTTATTATATCTTTTTAGAAGCTCTAGACTCTCTCATATTAGTTCTTTATAGTAACTAAGAAATCCTTAACTCTTCTTATTCTATTCTATAGGTCTAGCTTATTATAACTATATAAAGGTATTCAACTCTCTCTTTTTAGTCTATTATAATAGCCCGGACCCCTTGACTCTTTTATTCTGATTTATAAGGCCTACTTTGTTACAATAATTTGTACGCTTTTAACTCTTTTATTCCGATTTATTATAACTACTAAGAGAGCCTTAACTATTCTATTCTCTCTGGTTTATAGTTATAACTTGGTATTAGTTCTAACTGCTACTCTATTCTCCTCTCTAATAATATAGTACTCTACTCTACTATTTATACCCCCGCTCTACTTGTATATCTCTTTTACTACTCTCTCTCCTATTAAAGTATAACTCTATTCCTCTTAATTCAGATTGGTTTAAATCTCTAGCGTACCTACATTTCCTGTCCTAGTATATAATATAGGGTATTCTACTATACTTATAGAAAGAGTAATATACTAAAGTTTAAAGTATACTAAAACCTTCTAAGTCTACTACAATTGCTAATAATATCTCTATTAAGGCAAAGATAACTCCTAAGTACGGTTACTCTAAGATCTCTACTATAATATTCTACGGTAGAACTACTTTGTATTGGTATAGTACTATTATTTGGAGGCGCTAGAACAATTCTTTTTCCATCTAGTATAATATTTAAGACTTTTAAGTAGTATTAATTAGGATAAACTCTTTGTACTAGTCGTAGCCTATTAAATATTCCTATAATCTTTATTAGAAGAGGTATAGAAGTAAGGACCAATCTACAAGTATAATAATACTATCTTTTATATCTTATAGTCTATATTGAACTCGATATACCTATAATTCCTACTATAGTCTATACTACCTCTATTTACTATACTAACTAAGTATAAGCTCTCTTATAGATTTGGAATATATATTAGTATTATTTTATTCTTCCCTTTCTACTTAATCTCGTTTTTAATTTTCTTTGTATTATAAGTCTAGGATATATCTAGGTCCTAAATATCTATATCCAAAGAGTAATAGATTCATAGATTTAGGTCCTATAGTTGTCCATAGTTCTATTTATTAGGAGGTTTTTCTTTTATATTTATTAATTTTTTTACGCTTATACTTTTTTCATTCCTAGGCCTAGCCTAGTAATAGATTCTATTCAATCTAAAGAGCTTACGCTAGCGTTTAAATAAGAAGGACTTCTAGACTATTTTACTCTTTTTTTTCCTTATATAATTATTGGGTTTATTATTATGGGGCAACAATTTTTATTTGGCTAGAGGGAGGTGAATTTCATATTTTTACTCTACTATTTACCAGGCTTAGGTATAAATAACCCGGCTATATTTATACTACGTCTATTCAATTCTTAGCGTAGATATATAGAAATACTCTTCTCTAGCCTAATATTGGACCTTTCTGTTAACTTGATCCTCTAATATAATATTATCTACGAAATTATAATTAGCCCAAAGCTAGGTAAGGAAACAAAAAGAAATAAGAATAGAAATACGTGTAATAAGAATAGACAAGAATAGGAGTATCTTTATTAAGAATCCTAAGAGAGAACTAAAGGGTCTTTTATACTAAGAATATAAGGTGTCCTAGGTAGAATTTATTAAGGATCTACTTAATTAGTTTTAATTAAGTAATTACTACGTAGTTTTGTTCAATACAATATATATCTATTCTTTCCGTCGCTATACCTAGCCTGGTAATTTAAATTTCGGGAGTACTTGTATACGTCTCTCTGGTTTTAGAAGTTTAGATCTTCAACTACTTTTACTATCTGTTTCAGGACCTTATAGCGCTATATCTCTAATATCTAGTAGTTACTAGACTATTAATACTAGAACTAGATTCTACCTTTGGTTTAGTACCTTAATAAACGCTTGATCTATCTTGTCTATATACTCTAAAGGGCTAGGATCTTTAACCCCTCTATTAGAAGAGTAAGTTATCTAGAGACTATAAGGATTATCCTAGCTCATTTAGATAGATTCGACTATATAATAATAGCCTAGGAGTCCTCAATTAGTCTATTCTATCCTACTCTATCTTAGATTATAAATAAGGCGTAGCCCTATCTATAACTACTAATCTATACGGCTCTATAGGAATATACTACTTTATTCTATTAGTTACTCTCCGTATCTACTCCTCTATCAAATATTATAGCCTACTTATACAATCTCTTAGATAACTAAACCTATAAATTCTAGATAGTAAGAATTAATACTATTAGATATTATACTCTTCTACTACTCTTCCGTATACTTATTCTCTACTCTTACTTTTACTAAGGTATACTAACGGCTCTTTCTTTTAGTTCTTTACCCTACTTCTAGGACCTCTACTCTATTACTCCGCCACGCCTATCCTACTCCTATATTATAAAAAGAGACAAAGCTACCTCTAAGCGCGGTTACTCCAAGATTCCTAATACTATTACTACCTATAAGTATAATAAGATTATAACCTATATATATATTTAAGGACTAGACGTCCCGTAGCTACCTTAAGATTAAAAGATTATATCCAACCTAATACGTTAAGAGACAACGTATTTATTAGCCGAGGAGGAATATTATAGAGATAATTTTTAGTATATCTCCACGGATCCTATTAGGGATATAGATTGTAGGTTAATGTTAATAGTATAAAAAGACTAATTTTACTTATAAGAGATATTATAAGTTATAACTATATACTAATCCTATACTATAGTTACTATATTATATTAAGTAAAGTTAGTAGATAGAAATATCTCTAACTCTAAAGCTATACCCAACCTCTATCTATATATTATATTCATATATATTACTATATAGGAGAATATTGTCCAAATACTAGTAACTTTTCTTTTTGGAAGAAGAATAAGGTAAAGAATATAGGGTAGAAATAGTAAAAGAAATTAGTATGAACTCCTAGAATTCCTAAGTATTAAATGTTCCAATACTACCCTAATATCCAAGAATTAATAGTAGTAAATCTAGATGAATTGAGAGCTATATAAATCGTATACGTAGCTAAATTTATAGTACTTAGGATTATTAAAATCCTATTTAAAATTATTAATCTCAAACTAAGGTTTAATATAGTACAAATCGAAAAATCTAAAGTAACTATTACTAAAGTAAAGCCTATACTTGGCTAGTACTAGCAAAACGCGTAACTAAGGAAGGAACTATAGAGCCTAGGTATTAATAGACTAATAGGAAGCTCAGGTTTATAACTTTTATAATATAATCCATTTCCTAGAATAGAATATATTTAGGTAGTATAACTATAGGGTAACTAGCCTAGGCTACTAATAGGTATATAAACTTTATCTTCTATAGCTAAATTTACTATCTTTAAAATACTAAATATATACTTCCTTCTCTTCTTCTTCCTAGCTTCTAGAAAATCTTCTTAACTTAAACTATTTCTAGCTTTTTACTTATTCTTTTCTATCTCCAAGTCTAATTAGCTTAAAAACTTTTCCCTTTATTATTAAGGTAAATTAACCCTATATATAAGTACAACTTTGGTTATTAGACTAATAAAAATATAGATAGCTAAAACTAGAAGAGAGATTAATTGAAATACTAACTCTTAGTCTTTAGCTAATAAGATTCCTACTAAAGAGGCTCTAAAGATATTAGTAAGCTTACCTATATACTTTTTCTATTAATTATACTAAATCTTAGAATAGTTATACAAGCATAAGTAGTCAAGTTCTAATAGTTTAGAATTGAAGGCTATTTTATCTCGATAAGTAATTCTAATATCTATTCTCTTGATATTTTTATTGTTCTCAATATTATAAGCTAACTTCTATAATCTTTTTAGTAGATCCCACAAATCTAATAAGTCTCTTATTATATCTTTAACTTATACTAATAGTAGTACAAGCTAGAGTTCTAGTAAAGATAGTTTAAATCAGATAATCTATATTATATATTCTAAAGTTTGAAGGAATACAATTGTATACTAATTTATAGGAACTTCTAGGATATTTCCGGGGTAAACCTAAGAGCTTAGAAAATATAAGAGAGTTGTACTTAGTACTTTACTATTTAGCTAATAGTAATCGAGGTAAGAGATCCTTAACTAACTCTATATAGGATATTATCAATATAGATATAGACCTAGAAGAGTCCAAAAACTAGCCTATAAGAGATATTTACTAGATTTCCAAGTCTACTTAGGGTAATCAAGGGAAGTATATCTTATTTAAGAAAGATAACCGTGGGTTCTATAATAACTATATAGGAGCTATCTTTACTTAGATAGCTACAGGTACTAATATCGTAGTTATATACTATTCTTACTATACTAGAGCTTGGGATAGACTATTTAGAGACTATAGAGTAGCCAAATACGTCTCTAGTAGTACTAAGCGTAGAGAGAAGTAGAATAATACTTGTCTAAGTTATAGATCTATAGGAAGAGAAGGTGAAACTAGTAAGAAAGGTCTAGATATATTCCTATAGTAATATCTTAGTCGGAGTCTATATACTAGATTCTAAAGGTTGATTAGTTAGAAGTATCTTTGATAGGATACCTTCAACTATTAATAGCTAGCTAAGATTAGGTTTAGATTTCTATTGCCTAGATTAAAGATTTAGCCTTTTTTATTTAGGTAAGATATATAATCCTACTTGCGACCTATACTAAGTTAGATACTTTACTAGTTTTTAATTTTAGTTGAGTTTTTCTATCTTACTAGTAGAAAATAGTACTAGGATACCGGTTTTTAGTAGTTTTTATATCTTTATATTAAGTAAAAGCCAACCTTAATTACTCTATTCTAAAATAACGAAAGATAAATTTTGAGAGAGGCTAGAAAACTAAAAGGAAAGTACTAATTATTAAGAATTAGTCAAAAGATAGTAATCATTAAAAACTCTATTTCCTTCTAGGTAAAGTATATTAGCGACTAGTAATACCTAGAAAAAATAAGTAGAAATACTAGGCTCTCTAACCTATAACCTTACTTAGCTACTTAACCTATCCTTTAACGCAAATATTAAGTTATTTTTTAGAGACTAATATAGTTAGGTATAGGTTTAGGTTCTTTCTAGTAAGCTTATTAGCTAGATTATTAAGACTATTTATCTACCTAACCTTAAGAATCCTTACCTAGGAAACCTATTAGGGTTAGACTAATATAGGGTTTTTTTTTTTTTTTTTTTAATACTTAAAGAGACCCTCTTAGTCTATATAGAAGTTCTTAGAACCTATCTTACCGTTATTAAATATCTAGAAAAAGCTGATAATTGTACTCGAAATAATAAAACCTAATCCTAATTTCCTAGATTTATTTCTAGAAAGTCTAAGTTACCTAATCCTAATTTCCTAGATTTATTTCTAGGAAATCCAAGTTACCTAATTCTATACCCTTAGATATATGACTAGGAAACTAAACTCTAGTAATACTTATATCTATACTACCTAAGTAAGATTACTAGTTAATAATTACGCCCTTTACCGCCTAGGTATAGAAATAGCTCGTTTTCTACCTTAGCGTTAATAAAAATAAATATTTCTAAAGCTATTACCAAAATTCTAAGGATTAAGTATTAGTAGGTCTAAGCTTTAGTACTAACTTCAAGCTAAGAAAATTACTTTTTAGCCTATATTAAAAGCTTTTATAATTTATAACTTATTTATTATACTAATATCTCTATCTACCCTTACTTTGTTATAAATAGAAAAATCTATTGTTAAAAAGTTGATATTTTTAAAGTTCTTTGAAGAAGAGGTAGAATATTTAAGAAAACTATTCTAGAATAAAGGTTGATACTATATCCTTTCAAATAACTATCGGTATTTTAAAACAATATAGAGTATTTAATATATATATACAAACTTTTATTATTATTAGTCTAAGATTAAATTTAGTAAGTCTAAGAGTATCTAATAAGAGTTTTCCAATTCTAATTTCCTAGGATTAATCTTTAAAATTAAAGCTACCTTTTAAAATATTCCTATTGATCCTCTTAGATATATAGCTTATAGGTTAACTATAATTGTAAAAGACTAATAGTAAAGACAAGAGTAAAAAAGTGAAAAACAAAGTAAAAACTTAATATCAATATTAGTATAATTATATTAATAATTAATCTATAGGAGAGCTTGTAGGTTATAACTATATACTAATCCTATACTATAGCTATTATATTATATTATAGTAAGAAAAGTTAGTAGATAGGAATATCCCTTACTCTAAAGCTATACCCAAACTCTATCTATATATATAGTAATACTATATAGAAGATTATTATTCAAATATTACTATATTTCCATTTTCTATAATCAATTCTAATAAGTCTATTAGGATATCTCTATAGATTCTCTTTGTTATATAGGTTATAGGTTGACGTTAAAAACAAAAGACTAATACTAAAGATAAATAAGAAAGTAAAGAATAAAGTAAGAGCTGAATATTGGTAAATATATTATTATAATAATTAAGAACTAGTAAGAGATCTTATAAACTATAACTATATACTACTTCTTTACTATAGCTACTATATTGTATCAAGTAAAGTTTATAGGTAGGAATATCTATAACCCTAAAGCTATACCTAACCTCTATCTATATATATTACTATTTAAGAGAATATTATCTGAATAAGATCAAAGTTATCTTATTCTTATTTCCTAGTTTTAATTATAGAAAGTCAAAGTTACGTGATTATAATATCCTAGGTTTTATTCTAGCAAATTCAATTAATCTAATCCTAGTTTCCTAGATTTAATTTTAGAAAATCAACGTTATCCAATTTGAATTCCCTATATTCAATTCTAGGAAATCAAAGTTACCTACTAGATACCCTAGCTAACTAATTTATTTTGATTTTAGTTCTAGTATATATACCTAGCTATACTAGATAGCTTCTAGATTCAAATATTACTAGTTAGGCTACCTATCTTAAAGTAGATAGCTACCCTAGCTAAATAACTTCTTTTTTAAACTTAGCTATTATATAAGTACCCGTCTATACTAGATAGTCTCTAGATTTAAATATTACTAGTAAGGCTACCTAACTTAATATAGATAGCTATTATAGTTAACTAATTTCTTTTTTGACCTTAGCTAGTAAGGCTACCTGACTTGATAAAGATAGCTACCCTAGCTGACCAATTTCTTTTTCGAACTTAGCTACCTTATAAGTCCCCGTCTATCCTAGATAGCCTCTAGATTCAAATATTACTAATAAAGCTACCTAACTCAATATAGATAGCTATCCTAGCCGACCAATTTCTTTTTAGAACTTGGTTACCGTATAAGTACCTGCCTATACTAGCTAGCCTCTAGATTTAAATATTGCTAGCAAGGCTACCTAACTTAATATAGATAGCTAGCCTAGCCGACTAATTTCCTTTTCGAACTTGGCTACCGTATAAGTACCCGTCTATACTAGCTAGCCTCTAGATTTAAATATTACTAGTAAGGCTTCCTAACTTAATATAGATAATTACTCTATCTGACCAATTCCCTTTTAGAACTTAGCTACTATATAACTATTTGTCTATACTCTATATATTATTTATAAGTTTATATAACTTCTAGTTAATTAGGTTAATAGATTTCGAATTTAACCTCTTAAGAGTAACTATTAATAATAAATCTATACAAAAACAATTACTAATTCTAATTGACCTAATTTGACTACCTAAAACCAACCTCTCTAAAATAGTATCTACCTACTAGCTAATATCTAGTCTTCTAAGTATACTAATCTAATATAGTACCTAAAGTCTTTATTATTTATCCTTAAGTACGTAGGATATTTAGGAAATACTCCTTTCCTAGGGCGACTCCTTAACTATATCTACTAGTTTCTAGTAAATTTTCCTACTAACTACTATAAGCGACTTCTCTAGCTACTTTATACTATACTCTTTAGAGCGGCAAGTAGCTTTGTTATAGTCAAGGTAATCTATTACCTTAATTCGGCTTAGGAATAGAAAAATATAGCTATATATTCTATTATTATTATAGTTATAGACTCTACTAACCTAT
>QWZN01000389.1:0-15918 GCA_003693225.1 Venturia aucupariae
CACACACACACACACACACACACACACACACACACACACACACACACACACACACACACACACACACACACATCCATAACAAAGCGAACAACCCCTACCTACTCAAGCAAGGGATACCCAAAACATCCCAAAACCCGTACACAATCATCGGCCTCACAAAGCCACCACTCCTTGCATAAACACACGCAGCGGCCCGCCGGAAAAGGGGCGTGGGTCCACCGTTCCGTGGGGTCCATGTTATCGGATTATTGAGTCATCGGATTATCTTCATCAGGTTAATGGGGACGGTGGCAGGGGAGGGAGTTTAGGTTAGTGTTGGAAAGGGCGGGATGGAGGGATTGGATCGTTGGATGCGTCGCGTAGCGTAGCATAGAGAGTAAGAAGTATGCTAGTAAATAAGAATGTTTAGTTCTCGATGGCAGACCTTTCTTCAGTGGTTCCTTATCGTGGTTGTATTGGGAGAAGACGGTATGATCTTGATTGATACATTTCAAATGTACAGATTTATATTTTGCTGTATAATGACTTTTGTCAATGCTATCTATATACGAAGGCTTGGTCATGGTACAGCATTCGTCCACGGAGGTATATCACCGAGGCGTACTTGTGCCTTGCATGACTGGCCACAGTCTTCCCCACGTTCTCAAACGCACTAAACTCCGCAGCCGTGAAATATTGCCAATAAGAATTCAAAGAGTTTGCCGAGGTGAAATGACAGATTCCAAGAGCATTCAGCCCTTGGGCGCCGGCTGTTGGAAATCCAGCCCGTTGTGATGCAAACAATCGTGATCAGTACGAAGCCACCATACCTCGTGGGACCACCTCTTGGAAGACCATCAGACAAGGCTACCATACTGGAGCTCGCTAATCAGCATGGCTTCTTGCATCTTACTATCAAACGTACACTGTGAAACATCAGAGTCATCTTCCCAGTCATCATCACCATTCCAACTTTCCCCCTCATCCTCATCCAGCGAACTTTTCGTACTCCACGCGCTCTTTGCTTCCATCGTCGCCTGTACAATCTGTGAAAATGATTCAGTCATCCCAACCTGGTAAAACGAAAGTGGTTCCACAAAACTCCCAATGTCTGAGATAAGACTACCGCTCATGTCGCTGTCGATAATCTGGTCGTAGATCGCCGGGTTGAGATGAGGGATTGTGAATGACGTCGGTCGTGATTTGGGCAGACTGGGCAAACTGAGGAGACTGGGGATGGAGTCGATTGACAATGGTCGCTTGTGCGGATCAATTCGAGGCCATTTGGGGAAAGGAATGTGAGGCATAGCCTCCTCGTTTGGTAGAACCTCCGATGATGGTCGCGAGAATTGTGTATAGAAAGATGTAGGTCTTGAGGCTACATCTTGAGACACTCTCGAGCCCTGGGACTCCTCGGAGATGGATAGAGGATGTACCACCGGCTCAATCCGCAACGGCTGATATCGTGGCACGTATCTTGATTCAGATGATTCTCCACCACATGACGGATGTTGTTGCAATCTATTTCCCGTGGACTGGCTTCTTGTGATTGGGAGGCCATGGAGTACGTGTGGATGAGGGAAAGGGTTCGAGACGCATCTTCTCACTGGAAATGGAGGAACCCTTCTTGGTTTCTCGCAGAAAGGATCCGGAACAGGGCCGGGGAGGGACGAAATGGCGGAGAGTGAGCTTCTGGTAAGGCGATGACCGGGTGTTGAAGGGTAACTCGCATCCACTGAGGCCTTCTCGTGAATCCAAGCTTGTCTGTATCAGGTTAGATAATTGAAGGAAGCCACGAACAATGTGTTTGGAGGAAATCTCCGAGTGGGCGGAGGAAAAGACATCAAGTAGTCACCTACTGCTCTTCAGTCAGACCCTCGATGGTATAATCTCCTCGCCGAAAATTTGTTGGTGTTCCCTGTCATACACTTTAGTTGAGGTACATGAAAAAACCAGGAACGAATACTTACAATATGTAGTTTAGGCGGCTCGGATGGCTCGCATATAGTAAGAATAGTGACGATTTGATGTTTGACTTTGCTGAAGAATGGCATATTCAATCTACTAGAAGGAATCGGGACAACAAGATTCAATGAGTGAAGTTAGAGTAACAAAAAGAAGGTGGTTCGAAGCTTCGCTCAATTGATGGTGACAAGAAAAGTGAGAGAAGCAAGAAAATGAGACTATTTATACTCAGAGTATTGAGGAATAGGTAGAACAAATGTGGGGGTGGTGTCCAAGATGTGAGGTGCCGCAGCAGATTATAATGTCCGTGTAGGACAGAGCGGCTGAGCTTGTTACAGAGTTAGAGAGCTAGAAAAAGATGATCAAGGTGCCGCGCGAATCAAGTCTCACCGTCAGGCTGCTACCCTTCCTTGCAGCAGCGGGGGCCGTACCGCATTCCAAGATACCAGTCCCAAAGCAGCGGGCGGAATCCGACAGCATGGAATCCGCAACACTGTAAATTTGTAGAGGCCCAGTCATGATTCCTGCACATAGGCAAATCACAGACTCGAGAGATTCGGAAGCAAAGTTGGATTAGCTGGGGGCTGTACCGGTTGGAGGTCATAGTGTGAGTTGGTATGTCTAAGTAAGTCCAATTTGTGGTTAAGTTCGTGCAATCCCTTGCATCTCGATGCTGCAGTCTCGCTAGCGAAGGAGGAAATGGTCGCCGAAGAGATATCTAGCCGGGTCCAAACTCAGCCCAAAACCACTGCAAGTGTCCGGATGAAAAGTCTGGTGATACTCAAGACGGAGTACAGGTCACAAGAAGCGAACTTGAAGAGTCGTCCTCTTATGTCATGTGACGCGTTATATTGCCGCTCCGAGTCCTCAGCCTTGCACGTTATGTTCTGATGATGCGGCAAGATACGCGTTTCTGGACCGCAACATCCAAGCGTAGCTGGATGCCAAAGCTCACTTGGGGTAGTCTTTGATGTGGTAGCTCTTGAGCTTGACGAATTGGTCAAAGCCAAATTTACTCAAGGTCTGTCCCTTTCCAGAATCCTTCCATCCGATCCATGCAAGGTCCTGGGGATTGTCAGCAAAGTTTCGCGGGGTATGGTAGGAGCTCGGGACAAGAACCGTGTGCGCGGGATTGTTCGGTTGTCTATATCGCACTTTGGCACAGTTCTCCGACCCAGCTAGCCGCACAGTGGGGCGATCAATCCTTCCTCCATTCTGATACAGGTCTGCCCAGAATAGCGAGAAGGACGTCGATAAGGTCTGGACAACAGTTTCGACCAACTCCACTGTGGCCGCGGGATCCTGGTATATGGAAGTGACTTACAGGGCTTGGATAATCGCATCGGTTCACAAAAACGGTTCCTGCTTCCACGTCATCGGCCAGTTCATGACCTTTGGCGGTATCCTTGGTCCATATACTCGCAGTGAGACCAAATTTGCTGTCATTCATCATCTTGATTGCTTCCATATCGCTTCGAACCTTCATCACAGGGATGACCGGACCGAAAGTTTCTTCCATCATAACGGTCATCTCGTGTGTGCATCCGGTTAGTAAAGTTGGCACAACATAATTCCCGCCTGGTGGTGGTGACTTGAATGAAGCGTTCTCCGGTGTTGCGTTCTTTGCACCTTTGTCCAGGGCATCTTGGATGTGCGAACGGATTGTCTCTGCTGAGCGCTTTGACACGACAGGGCCTATGTTGGTCTTTGGGTCTGTAGGATCACCAAGGATGTAGCCTTTGAGCACATCCTGCACAGCCTTGACAAACTCGTCGTGGACTTCCTCGGCAACATAGATACGCTCGAGACTGCAGCAGCTCTGTCCCGAATTGAAGATTGCTCCGTCAACAATCTCCTCAGCGGCCCACTTCACATCCACATCCTGCCGTATGTAGGCTGGATCCTTTCCACCGAGCTCCAAGCCAACACGAATGGCTACCCTGTCGCTTGCCGCTCGTTGTACAGCCAGGCCACCAGCGACAGAGCCAGTGAAGCACACAAGTTGAATATTGGGGTCTCGCACCAATGTCTCAATTTGAGTGTATGATCCACTGTGGAAGTATTGGATAACGTTCTGTTGTAGACCCGCCTCGAGGAAGATCTTGTGGATGTGTTCGACGATGGTTGGGGTTTGGGGCGAGGGCTTGAGAATAACAGAATTGCCGGCTAGAAGTGCAGGGACGATTGAATTGACGAGGATAAGATATGGATACTATGGGAATAGTCAGGCATATACAGATACGGGAGGATGGCCGGGTAAGCCGTTGTGACACTCACGTTCCAAGCAAAGAGGACCAAAACGGGCCCAACAGGTACTTTCTTGATATATCTCTTGAACCCCTTCTCTGCTTCACCGTCTGTAGAGGCCAAAGCATCATCGCTTATCTTCAGAAGATATTCCCCTCTCGCAACGGCTGTTGTTATCTCTTTCGCAGTGTACGCGATTGGCCTTCCCATTTGTTCCGTAAGCTCTTTAGCCAATTCATCTTTCTTGTCTCCTAAGAGCTTGAGAGCCTTCTTCACAATCTGCTGCCTGTCCTTGAGAGTGGTTTCATTGCGGAACGCTATGAAAGCTTTGTGAGCGACTGAGGGCAGTGATTGCAGGTCTCCTTGGGAGAGCCCTGTACGTTCGAGGATAGGCTTGTTCGTGGAGGGGGATATGGTGGTCAGATTTTCGACGGACATGTTGTATTGTAAACGGGTTTAGAGTGGTAGAAATCCCCAGAGATTGTTGTGCTGTCTATAAATCGCAAAGCCCGCCAGTCTTGGTGGCGGTTTGGAAGCGACTTCGGTGTTTGGTGGGTAGGTGGGGCCTATTTTCTCGGGGGGTCACTCAGTGACCTCATCTCCATCTCCCTCTCCAACTCCATCTCAAAACACCATATCAAATTCCTGCTCACCAACCTCCTGGTATGGTGAAAACCCTAATTCCTTTTACAACAACAGAGACTCGAAAGGACAAACTCTCGTACTCGGAATTTCACCCTATGCACTGACACTGACGCACTCTTACAGCAATCTGATAGCAGCTCTTCGCAAGCCAATCTATCAACAGAAATATTCATATTCTTCTCAAGTAGTCTTTGACCTGGCCACCACACCTTCTCGCAATTTCGAAGCTCCGATCCCTCCCCCATTGTTAAGCCACTCCGTCATTGGTTCAGTCACTCACGCAACCCATCGGCTGATGTAACAGTAGATGTAGAACCAGTTTGGCGAATTGGGATCGGAAATCCGTTCCCGAATAATTGCGCTGTATGGACGTGGACATTACACAAGAGGAACCAGATTATTCAGTAACGAGCCTTGCCCTACCGCAAGGCTGAGAGCTTGTCATGAGGAATGGCAGAAAAAATAGCGGGATAGCTTCTGAATACATCGCGAGATGGCGCCTCTCAAGAACTTGCAGCACAGAAGGCTACAACGATAATTGGAATATTTTCAGTAACTGACAGTAGACTTTGAGAATGATTTGGAGGCAACTCCAAAACGTGAAATTCACTTAGGCTGCCATGAGAAGGATACGGAGGCCCGAATCCTCTCACTTTGCGGGTGGGCACAGCTTGGAGACCTCCCCTCGATCACATCTTACACCGAAATGGTGACACACTTGGTTTAGCCAAACACTGCTTCTGTTCGCGTCACAAGCTCTAGACATCTCTCAAGAACTGAAAAACGGGGGTGTGGTATATTACCCACATGATGCTGGAGCAACAACTACATAGCTTGATGACACGGTTGTGAAGAGGAAGAAGAGACTTTCTGGGTCGTTCAACGGATGACGATTGATTTCGATGGCCCTTTCTTACGCCGATAGAGACCGACGAGACACCGTTCTGGAATCGGTAATTGCAAAACCATAATAGCGATTGGAATTGCAGCCCCGCCAAGCAATGTATCAAGGATGATTCGTATGGTCACCGTAGGTCTATTCATCCAATTTGCCGGATTCTTTGTTCTTCCAATCTACTAGTGTGGATATTTCTCTCCACACCTTGCTCATGCAAGGGATCTGCACGTTGCTCGTCCATGTGGCTAAGCCCAGCGCCTTGTGATTGAGTGTCATTCACGGCATTCATGCTGATATCTAACAGCATTAATACATATGCTCACACCTTTACATATGATAGCAGACCATTTGGCCACTTGATAGAAGAGGTAAATCTTGGCTCGTGGAACACTTTAAACACCATCATCAAATCCTGACGCTTTGTAAAAAGAACACTATTTGTGTACTCGACTTGCCCATGATGCTCGAAGGCAGTCTCGGTTCCGGCATGATTTTCGCCATTGTTCTATCTCTCATAGTCGTATATGTAAGTCAATCCCCAAGTCTTTGCTAAGTGATTGCTTAATCTAACTCATTAGTGTATCATTGTATCTGTGTACCGCATCACTTACCACTCTTTGGCGAAATACCCAGGTCCTCTCTGGTACATTATTACTTCTTGGACATCGGCACTTCGCTTTGGAACAGGGATGTCGCACTTAGAGCTACACGGATTGCATCAGAAATATGGTCAGTCCTAAAACGCTCTTATACACCTGACCGGTGTGCTCACCTTGAAAAATCCGTAGGCGACGTTGTGAGATGGGCCCCCAACGCCTTATCTTTCAGAACCGCTGAGGCGCTGCATGATATTTACACTGATCGAGATGCGAACATGATCAAGACAGGGTAAGTGCAATCGACAGCCCCTCGGTATTCTAAAGTCTGGCCCTCGCTAATAAAACTGCTAGCTGGACAGACGCAAATATCGGTCTCAACAACGGCAAATACAACATTGTATCCTGCTCGGATCGAAAAATTCATGCCCGGCGACGATACATCCTTGCTCAAGCTTTAACGGATATCAATTTGAGGAAGGCTGAGCCATTTGTTCTTCAGTGCGTGAAAGGGCTGTGCGATGTTGTCGAGTCCGCAATAAGCCAGTTAGAAAGTTGTGGCAAAAAGGAGCATTGGAGCGGCCCGCTTGATGTGAGACATTGGTCAAGTATGATGACCATTGACATTCTTGGCGAACTGTGTTTTGGAAAGGGATTTGGAGCGTTGGAGTGTGGCTCTACACATCTCGAGACACTTCTCATGGGCGCTGCGAAGCTCACCCAAAAGGTAGATGCTTTTCCGTCCAATTTGCAACCAAGAGATAAAGCTAATATTGTTCCAGGTCGCTTTCCTACCAATTCGTCATCTCCTTTACCCAATCCTAACGAACTCGCACTTCGCAAACATGTTCCTTGGCAAAATGGCCGCGTCCAGAGTCGCCTATCGTAATGAAGTCAAAGCCGTCGTTCAAGCCCGTCTCGCTACCGCACACACTTCCAACACCCGAGAAGATTTCTTCCATCACCTCACGAAAGCCTCTGATAAAGAGATAGGGGCCTGTCTCACGCCCGAAGAACTGGTCTCGGAAGCAACGGCTCTAATCGCAGCCGGAAACGACACAGCAAGCACGTGTATCGCCTCCATCTTCTTCTATCTCGTCCACAGCCCACGAATTCTCGCAAAACTGGTCTCAGAAATTACGTCGAACTTTGCAGACGTAGAAGACATCATCTTCCAGCGTCTCCAAGAACTACCGTACCTCCACGCCGTAATTGACGAATCTCTTCGTCTCTCCCCGCCTATTCCTGGTCTACTCGCTCGCCGTGTCTTGACCAGTGGCGCGCTCATTGATGGCAGCTACTGCCCCGCTGGCACAGTCATCGGTGTCTCAGCTTACGTGCTTCACCATGACGAGAAATACTTCCCTTCCGCGTCCTCTTTCATTCCTGAGCGATGGATTTCCGAATTCCACGAAGACGTTGATATAGAAACGTCACCTCAAGCCATGGCATTAGCAAAATCAGCATTCTGCGCGTTCTCTTCGGGGCCGAGAGGTTGTATCGGGAAGAACATGGCATATATGGAGATCAGTCTTTCCATCGCAAGATTATTGTTCTTGTACGAAGCCCGTGCTTCATCATCAGATACTACTCTCTCCAGGAACTCCGAAGACAAAAAGGAGTACAGACTGTGGGATTACTTCATCTCAGACCGCGAAGGACCCATTGTTGAATTCAAGAGGCGAACGAAATAGTTCTGCACTACGACGAACACGTGGAGATGTCGCTCCTTCCGAAATCCGGAACCCGGGGACGCACTCCTGGTAGGGTGGTATTGTTAGCAGGTTTTCGGCAAAATAGCACCATAATCATCAAATCGGATACAGTATCACCTCTTTATAAGAATAAAAATGGCGGCCACACAGTAGTGGAATATACTGGGGTTATTCTTAAAACGATTTGTCACGTGTTCCAGGAATAGCGCTATACCGCATTAGAATAACTTTTTTTGAGATTACAATTGTACTGAACTGAACGTATTAAATGCATTGAATTAAGCTCAATTATAACGCTTAAACTATGCCAAGGCTACTATATAAAAGTACTGCTGGCGGTCTCTCAAGGCTTTATAAGGAACCCGTACAATATACCTTATATAACTACCTTTACTAACTTATTAAGCTATAAACTATTCAACTCCCTTATTAGCCTTATTAGCTTTAGGGACTCGCTATTACTACTCTATTTAGTATATATAATAAGAGTCTTATAAGCTTCAATAGCTACTTCTATAGTAACTATTAATAGAGGCTTAAAAGTATTATCTTTATTATCCTCGTTACTACCCTCCGTATAGCCCTCAAGGATCTATTTATCCAAATTACCCTCCTTATTACGGATAACTTCCTCTAGCGCGTTGATCAGTTCGTCTACTATTGGCAGGGTTTATATAGTTATATAGTATACTATACGGCTTAAGAGAGACGCCAAAATAGCTCTAGTAGAGATAAGAGTCTTATCTAGTAAGTTAGCTTTATTAGTAACTATATTTATTCGATTCTAAGGGCTAATTGGGGCTCCTAGTAACCCGGATTTAAGCTAGTAATATATAAAGGTACCCTAAGTAATATCTTGATACTAGGAACTAATTACCTACCTAACTACTTTTAGTATATCTATCTCTTTTATAGGGTCTCTACCATTCTCTACTATCTTATATAGATATTTAAGCTAGTAGCGCTTCTAGTATACCTTAAACGCGGCAATAATACCCTAGTCAAGTAGTTGATAGCGTGAGGTAATGTTTAGAGGGAGGAAGATAATACGTATATTTATAAGAGAAGTATTCTATTAGAGGTATTCTATAGTAGCGATATATACGGAGAAGTTATCTATAATAAGTAGGACTTTACTAGTAGTTTGTTAGCTAGACCTTTCTATTAATAGACTTACTTACCGTAACTAACTACTATTACGAATACGCTTATTAAACTACTCTAAGTATTCAATTATAATAGCTATATTTATCTAGGCTTTCTTATTAGCGCGCTACTCAACGCCGAAGTTCTTAATTTTGATATTTTTAAAGTAGCGAGGATTAAGCGATAAGTGAATTATCTATATAGGGTAACGGTCTAAGCCTATAGCGTTTACTATATACTAAATTGTTATCCTCTACTTACTAATCTTGACGCCTAGTAATAGTTTTGTAGATAATAAGCTATTAGGAACTACCTTAAAGTACAAACCCGTCTCGTTATAGTTAAAGACGTTGTCGCTAGGGTATTATATAATAATTACTTATATTGCTATAATCTCTTCATCTATATTAATAATAAGTACGCTACCAATTTCGCTATACTTCTTACCCTAGGTAATACCGTAGAGGGTTTGAAAGCGATAAAGCTAGCTATTACTAAACTTAATACGCTATTAAGGGTCCTTACGCTAGCTCCTATAAATCTCTATCCTATTATAAAAGATCTTTGCCTTATAAACTAGAAGCTGTTAGCTAATTAGTACGTTACCTTTATAGTAACGAGTCTACTCGTAGAGAGCGCGTTCAAGGATCTCTAATAGTCTCTACCGTTGACGGTATCGCTAGCTAGCTATAGTAGTAGCGCGAGGATTGCTAGTAAACTATTAATCGAGGTATTAATTCTATAGTAATAGTGTTTGGATAATGTTATCCTATATGGTAATATATATAGATAGGTTGGGTACTACTCTTAGGTTGGGGATATTCCTACCTACCAACTTTATATAATACAACATAGTAGTTATAGTATAGGGATAGGACATAGTTATAACCTGCAAGTTCTCTTGCAGGTTATCAATTAAGTAGAATATACTATACCAATAACCAGTCTTTTCTTTATCTTTTCCTTTATTGTCTTGTCTTTTCATTGACGTCAATTCTCACCTATATACCTAATAGGATCTAGTAGAGATATACCAATACTAATTAGTAGTTATTATCACTACAGATCTGTAAGGTTACCATCTACACGAAAACTACTCGTAAATTAGCTTGCAGTAGTCAGACAACTCGATATACCATATCCTCCCGGCCGGAATCGAACAAAGACCTATAGTTACTAGTAACCTACCTAGATTTAGGGGACCAACTAGATAATTAATAGGATTAATAATCCTCTACTTCGAATACAGTAAGTATACCTACAGAGCGTCCTCTACCTCCTTCTCCTACTCCTCCTCCCGAATTTGTCATACTTAATGGTTAATCTTTTCTTGTTAAGAGATAGTACCTCAACTTAGACCTGAAACCTACCTTATATACACCCAGGGAAGAACTTAAAGGCTATATAGTATAGTAGGCATATATATTCAGCAGGGAGAAGAGCCAAAGGATGGTTAAAGAGAACTTCTACGACTCTTTTAGGGCATGGACACTTACCCTATAGGAAAGGGTAGATAAGGATAGCCTGAGAGTACTTAAGGCATTAATTAAATTCCTCTTACTACCTTCCTATAACCCTATATTACCATTGTATCTATAACTTAGTAACGTCGTCGTCAGTATCGAAAAAGAGTATAATGTAAGTTAAATTATAGAGCTCCAAATACCTCGAAGACCTCTCCGTCTATTAATAATAAATCCTTCCTATACCTTACTAGAATCCTCTAAGAAACTAATTACCTCAACTTTACCTATACCTAGCTTTAGCAACCTCAATTACAGCAATATTACCTTTGAAAGAAGGCGAAATCAAGGTCGCCCTATACCTCCTTAACAGCCTGAAATAATAGAAGTACCTAAACCATCTCAGCTATAAGGTTTTAGACTACTACTATCTATCCTACCTACAACTCGTTACCCCTAGTTCCCTCCTTAGTTAGAAAGTAGTATTCCGGACGAGTAAGTAATCTTACAACGTCCTAATCTACCCCCTGTAGCTACTAGGTTAACAAATCTTACCAAGTTATACTAGGAAGATATGAGATATAGAGCAACTACCTTTAAGGTAATCAACTCTAAATTTGAGATCTTTATAGATACCTATAGGAAGGTTGGCATTAGTAATAAACAGGATGTGGTTTCTGTAGTACCCTTAATACTTAAGGGTAAAGCAAGAGACTACTACTATAAGGATATCCTTAAGAAAAGGTATACAATAATCTATAATACCTTCAAGGCCCTTATGACCCATTTCGAAACTCCTAAAAGGCGCTAGACCCTCCTAATAGAATAGAGAAATGCCACTTTACCTCAACAAGTGGAGAGAAACCCAGGGAAGTCTAAACTAGAATGCCTTAAACTCCTTATTAGCCTCCTAGCTAAACTAAGGAAAGTACTTGGAAAAACAGAAGAAGATATATACGACTACCTTCTCAATATATACGTAAACGTTAGAGAATGTCGCTATACTATCTTCAATCCTACCTTAGGATTTGAGCCTCTTTGTATATAGTTAAGATTAGCTATTTTAGTAACTATACCAATTGCACACAATGTCCGCTTCTAGGAAGACTAAGAGACTTGGTTCGCTGCTCAACCGGATACGCAAGTTAAGTTATAAGAGGAATTTCAAGATTCTAATAAGTTTGAGGATAATAATCCTTTTTAGTAGTATACTAATAGGATATATTCTCGACTACCAAATAGACGATTTCGAGGCCGCGGAAGACCTATAAACCGCTTTGTAGGACGAGGACGTTATAGAAATCGCAATAGTAAACTCCCTTTCCGCCCAAGATCAACAAATAAACGCGATAGACTATGCTTTGTTTATAGCAGTAATAAACATTAGTCAGACTACTATATAATTAAAGAGAGAAAAGCTAGTTTCGCTAAATTCAAGGCCTTATAACTATTATACTTCACAGAAACAAAGGCTATTGAAGCCTATTTATTAGCAGTTAATTACTATAAAGGTTCTAACTCCCTTAAAGACGACTTTTTACGCTAGGAAGTATTTTCTATCTTTATATAAGAAGATGAATTATTTTATATAGTAGTCCAACAACTCGCCAACAATACTACCGCGTATTTTCTCGACAAAACGTACTATGCAAATGATAATACAGCCTCCAAACAAGTCGAAATCTACTAGTTTAATACTCGCTATTTAGACGACACCTTCCAAGGTATCCTGCCTAATACAGGAGTAGCAGGAATTTCGACTACCGGAGAACTATAGTTCCGAGCGCTGCAAACTTACATGCCGATTACTTTAGACTCGGCAATATCAGGCCAGCACAATATTATCTTTAGTAAGGGCACAGCCTCCTCCCTCGGCATTTCCAAAGTTCCTATACCAATAGGAATCATTGATTTTTATATTGTCCCTGCAAACACACCTTTCCTACTATATATCTATAATATAGATAGGCTTGGCGTGTATATAGATAATATCAGAAACCTCCTTATATAAGGCTAGAATTCCTTTCCCCTGGTACGTAAATATGGACACCCTTGGCTCGAATTACTATTCCAATCAATACTACAAACCTAAGTATATAACGGATCTGTATATATCACCGATTTATATACGTTAATTCTAATATATATTAGCCAAACCCCTCCCACATTACCACCTTTCCCAATTGGGACGAATCTGGATTCCGAATATATAATTCCTATTTCTACGGCAACCCTACTTATACAGCTCCCTACAACATAATTATTATTCTAATTCTACTAATCATTCTTCTCAGACCTGGACGAGACATAATTAAGGCAACTATATAGAAGATTTAGCTATCTATCTACTTAGAGACTTATAATAGTTCTATCTAGAGCTGGATTAGGATATATAGATGCTAATATTATTTAATCAATATCTTCTTTGTATAAACACTGCCAGATAAATATAAAGTCTCCCTAGAGATTTAAGTTTTCCCTAAAAGATAACCTTATTTTCAATAGCTAAATTGTTATAGATATTATATCCTTAGACAGGAAACCTGTTTTGTATATTATAGATATAGCAACTGCGTTTCAGGCAGGTCGATTTCTCAGTGGTTATACTGTAGGAGAAGTATAGGATACTATAAGAAGTAGTTGGATTAATGTGTACCTTGGACCTCTAGATGTTATTATTATAGATGCAGGTACCAATTTCGCCTCTAGGGAATTCAACGATGCTATAAATTCACTTGATATTGAAGTTAAGGAAGTTCTAGTTGAAGTATACTATAGTATTGGTAAGGCAGAGAGATACTATGCTGTACTAGAACGTATATATACTATTTTTCGTATAGAAATCCCCTGGGAGAGCCAGGATAAATGCTTATAGTTAGCTATCAAGGCTATTAATAATACAGTAGGTCTTAATAGACTAGTTCCTACTCTCCTTGTCTTTAGGGCCTACCCTAAGATCTCTAGTTTATTTCCTCCTAGCTAGACTACTATGCAGAGAGGTGCTGCAGTAGAGAAGGCTATAAGAGAACTAAGAGAAATATAGGCTAGGGAGCAAGTTTCCTCTACTCTTTCTTAACGAAATAGTCCTGTTCCCCTTACTCTATATTCTCTACCAATTGGTAGTCAGGTTCTTGTATGGAGAGAGAAAAAGGGTTGGAAAGGGCTATATATACTAAAAANAACGATTCTAGGAAATACCCGCAAATGATATTGCCGCCGCCGTCGATATCAATTCTTTAGATTCTGAAAATATGCCAGATCAAGATATTACTACCCCTGAAAATCCACCAGTATAGAATACCCTAATTTCGATCGATTCGCCTATTGTAACACGAAGTGCACGCAACGAAACCGTTATTAGTACCGATAGGAGAGTCGTTATTAAGCCTATTCGCACCAGAGTACGTCGTCGCCAACTTAGAGACTACTAAACATTCTAAACTAGCAACTATATAACTGACACTTCTACTAACTAGTAGTTCCTTTTAGTCAAAGAAAAGGCTAGTCACGAATTATGCCTTTCTTTACGCTAGTAAATGAAGTTACCAACGAAATATCCGCCCTAGTACCTCTCTACTAAAGAAGAAATTAATAGTCTCCTCCTGAAGCAAGTTATGAGGTTTATTAAGAAACCTATAACTAACTATCGTATATATAGATCCCGCATGGTTTATGAGATCAAAGGCATTGGTACTAATAAACTACGAGAGAAATCAAGGCTTATTGTTCAAGGTTTTAATAATATAGGAAAGGAGTTTATCCTATATTAATCTCCTACTATTTAAAGAGCAAGTTAACGTATCATTCTTGCGATCGCTGCAACCTTACTTGCACGCCCTCCTTACCAATAATAAATGTCCGAAAAACTCAAAAGGATATTTTCTCTTTGCCTTAGAGATATTTCCTAAGTATACACACAATCTAAGACACCCCTTAATAGGGTAATGTATGTTTATCTCCCTAAGGAACTCTAAGGCTAATATCCTCCTGATACTATTATGGAAATCATTTTACCTTTGTATAGTATACCTGAAGCAGGCCTATACTAGTTTAATACCTACTAGAAGTACTACAAGGTCAACCTCAACATGACTACTTCTATGTATAATCCATACCTCCTAGTTATAAAAGGAGACGATTTCGGTGTTGTTGGAATGCAAACAGATAATACCCTTTTTCTCTATAATAAATCTTTTAAATCTAGGGAAGAATAAGAAAGGGTAAAAGCTAATTTTCTAGCTAAACCTATTGAAACCCTTAGTATACAAAAGAAGCTTATTTTTAACGGATGTATTCTCTTAATGCGAGGTACAAGTCTAGTTGCCGTGTAGAAAAACCAGGGAGAGAAGCTTTTTCCAATTGATCTTACTATAGGAGACTTCAAGGACTCCTATGTTTAGCAACGTGCTAGAGGTGTATATATAGCCTCTATTTGTTAACTAGAGGCTACTTTCGATCTTTTAGTAGCTGCACAACGTTAGAATCCTGATATTGATGATGCAAAAGTACTAAATAAACGCCTAATCTAGCAGAAGAATAACCTTTCTAGAGGGTTAACCTTTATCCCTCTGGATTTCACTTAAGTTAAGCTGTTTATCTTCGTGGATGGTTCCTTCGTAAATAATAAAGACCTTTCCAGTCAAATTGGTTCTCTAATTGTGCTAGGTAATGAGACTAAGAAGGATGATTTTACCTTTACTCTTAAGGGTAATATTATTCACTAGTCTTCTACTAAGGCAAAAAGAGTAACTAGATCTGTTCTTGCCTTAGAAATACTTGCTATGTCTGATGGAATAGATAAAGGTTTTGTTATTACTACTTCTATTACCCAAATCCTAAAGTAACTTGATTTTCCTCCTGTGCCTATTATAGTTTGTATAGATTTATACTCCTTATATGAATGCCTTATCAAACTAGGTACAATAAAGAAAAAGCGTCTTATGATTGATATCATGGCACTAAGAGAGTACTATAAGAACAGGGAGATTCTTAAGGTTAGGTAGATTAATAGTTTGGACAATCCAGCTGATATACTTACCAAAAAGAATCCAAACCTATGCCTAACTATATTAGTCTCCGAAAATCAACTCGACATTCACGTCGAAGGCTGGGTGAAGCGGCTAAGTAAGATTATAGGCCAAAAAGCCTAGTATTCTTATTTAATTTTCCTAGGTTTTACTACTAGTAAGCTCTACCTAGAAGGAAGTTCTAGTTTTTAATAACTACTATCTTCAGACTAATTCCTAATAATTAGTACTTTCTTT
>QWZN01000390.1:0-15859 GCA_003693225.1 Venturia aucupariae
ATAATAACTTTATAATTAGTAGAGTTTTTAATATAATATCTAGTATTAGAGTTAGAATTATAATCTAGGCCTAGAGTAGAGGTTATTAAATATCTACTAGTATAACTTAAATTTATAATTATAGAGAGGTAAATAAGTTTAGTATTTATTACTCTAGAGTTCTATCTAATAAACTATATAATATAATATATATCTATTTTAATTATCTACTTTATACTTTTTATCTAGCTATATATTACTATCTAGCTAACTTAAATTATATAACTAACTTTAGTTATTCTATTATATTTAATTATAAAATCTACTTTAATTATCTACTAATTTAAGGGTTTATAGCTAACTATAAGTACTAGTTAATATTAGTTATATAGTTAATTTTTAATATCTAGGCAAAGTTAGGTATCTAGCTAGAATTAGTTAGGGAGTTAATTTTATTTATCTAGTAGAGACTAGTTTTATAGCTAAATTCTATTTCCTAGTTAATATAGACTATTTAGCTAAAGCTAGATATTTAACTTAAGCTTAGTATCTAGCTAAAATTAGTTATCTAGTAAATCTAGATTTCCTAGTCTAATTTAGTTACCTAGTTAAAGTTAGTTATCTATTAGAAGTTAGTTACCCTCCTAGTCGAAGTTAGTTACCCGGCTAAGATTAGTTGTCCGGCTAAGGTTAGTTACCTAGTCGAGGTTAGTTACCTAGCTAAAGTTAGTTACCTAGCTAAAGCTAGTTATCTAGCTAAAGCTAGTTACCCGGCCGAGGTTAATTATCTAGCTGAAATTAGTTACCCGGCTAAGGTTAGTTACCCGGCCTAAGTTAGCTACCCGGCCGAAGCCGGTTACCCGGCCGAAGCTAGTTACCCGGCTGAGATTAGTTACCCGGCCGAAGTTAGTTACCCGGCCGAAGTTAGTTACCCAGCCGAAGTTAGTTACCCGGTCGAGGTTATAGTAGCCTACGGGTTAAGATTAAGGTCGGTTTCGTCTACTAAAGTATCCGTGCCCGTTACTTTCGAGAAAATTAAAAATCTAACTAGCTCTACCTTTCCTATACTATTACCCCCCTACGCCTATAATAAACCCTCTATTATATCTTATACCTCGATTCTATCTCTTAGGTTAATACGTAATACTATTCTTCAATCTATTATTACCCTATATACCGCAACCTACTATTTACTACCTATAATATAAAACTTGATACCTAAATCTACCTTTATAACCCGTCTCCCGCCCTTCTACTAGGATACTCTCTTATAATATAAAATCCTAATTATCTATTTATTATATCCCTCCTAACCCTTCTCTCTCCGCGATTTTTTCTTCCTCCTATTCCTATAGTACGCGGCTAAATAATCGCCGTCTCCTACCTTATCCTCTAAATCTTATTACAAAAGTCCGTAGTACAACCTATCTACTACGTACCCTACTAGCCTATCCTTCTATAATACAAAATTATAATTAGTTATTAATTATATATTCTCGAACTCTCCTCTCTTTATAATTCCCTTCTTCCCGTTCTATCGGTATACGCCTATACAATCGCCGTTTCCTACCTTATCCTCTAAATCTTACTACGAAAGTCCGTAGTATAATCTATTTACTACGCTCCCAACTAGCCTATCCTCCTATAATACAAAATTATAATCTATTATTAATTACGTGTACTCGAACTCTCCTCTCTCTATAATTCCCTTCTCCCCGTTCTATTAGTTTACGTCTATATAATCGCCGTCTCCTACCTTATCCTCTAAATCTTATTACGAAAGTCCGTAGTATAACCTATCTACTACGTACCCTACTAGCCTATCCTTCTATAATACAAAATTATAATTAGTTATCAATTGCGTATTCTTGAACTCTCCTCTCTTCGTAATTCCCTTCTCCCCGTTCCGTTGGTATACGCCTATATAATTGCCGTTTCCTACCTTGTCCTCTAAATCTTATTACGAAAGTCCGTAGTATAATCTATTTACTACGCTCCTAACTAGCCTATCCTCCTATAATACAAAATTATAATCTATTATTAATTGCGTATACTCGAACTCTCCTCTCTCTATAATTCCCTTCTCCTCGTTCCGTTAGTTTACGCCTATATAATCGCTGTCTCCTACCTTATCCTCTAAATCTTATTACGAAAGTCCGTAGTATAACCTATCTACTACGTACCCTACTAGTCTATCCTTCTATAATATAAAATTATAATTAGTTATTAATTAGTATCCTTAAACTCTTCTCTCTCTATGATTTCCTTCTCCCTATTCCGTTAGTTTACGCCTATATAATCGCCGTCTCCTACCTTGTCCTCTAAATCTTGTTACGAAAGTCCGTAGTATAACCTATCTACTACGTACCCTACTAGCCTATCCTTCTATATTACAAAATTATAATTAGTTATAAATTACGTATCCTCGAATTCTCCTCTCTCCGTGATTCCCTTCTCCCTATTCCGTGGGTATACGCCTATATAATCGCCGTTTGCTCCCTTGTCCTCTAAATCTTATTACGAAAGTCCGTAGTACAACCTATTTACTACGCTCCCTACTAGCCTATCCTCCTATAATATAAAATTATAATTAGTTATTAATTGCGTATCCTCGAACTCCCCTCTCTTTATAATTCCCTTCCCCCCGTTCCGTCGGTTTACGCCTATATATTCGCCGTCTCCTACCTTGTCCTCTAAATCTTATTACGAAAGTCCGTAGTATAACCTATCTACTACGCTCCCTACTAGCCTATCCTCCTATAATATAATATTATAAAAACCTATTAATCGCGTCTTCTCGAACTCCCTTCTCTTCGCGATTTCCTTCTCCCCGCTCCCTTGGTATACGTTTAAACAATTGCCGTTTCCTACTATATCCCCTAAATCTTATTATAAAAGTCCGCTATATAACCTATCTACTACGCTCCCTACTAGCCTATCCTCCTATAATATAAAATTATAATTACTTATTAACTACGTCTCCTCGAACTTTTCTCCCCTACGAATTTTCTCCTTCCCGTTCCCTCGGTATACGCCTATATAATCGCCGTTCTCTACCTTGTCCTCTAAATCTTATTACGAAAGTCCGTAATACAACCTATCTAATACGCCCTCTACTAGCCTATTCCCCTATAATTTCGTATTATTATTATTTACTAATCGCGCCTCCTTGAATTCTCCTTTCCTAGCGTTATTCCGTTTCCCGTTCCCTCGGTATACGTCTAAGCAATCGCCGTTTCCTACCTTGTCCTTTATATATATTATAAAAGTCCGTAGTAAAACCTATCTACTACGCTTCCTAATAGTATATCCCCTACGATCTATTATTCTAGTTATTTATTAACCGCGCCTCTCTAATCTCTTCTACTCGTTCTTTTCTACTTCCCGTCTATAAGCGTAGTATACCCAATCGATTCTACAACCTAATAGGACTTACGAAGGAGACTCCCTCGTATCCCCTATTATTAAACTCTATAATAATCCCTCTACTCTTAAATACCCTCTAACTATTACCTTATCTAGTACCTAACCCTTATATAATATCTTAACCTTAGTAAATATCGCGACCCTTAACCTTTCCCTCCCTTCTATAGTTATTTGTTTACCGAGTCTATTAGGGGATACGAATAGGACTCCTAAATAACTCTCTTATTTCCTAACCCTAACTACTCGGACTAAACGTCCCTTATTACTCGTTACCCGGAGCTCTATAACTAAAGTCTATCTATATATAAACTACTAGATAACTACCTTTACTTTAAAAAAAACTCCCCCGGGTTAGTTACCTATTCTTTAGTATTTATACGTAACTCGCGATCGATATTATATAGTATTAGTACTAGTACGATCTACCCTACTTCGATCTACGCTAGCGTATAGTCTATACCCTAATCTATTTATACCTCTTACTCTATCTCCTTATAACTAACTTAACAACCCTACTATTAATCTAATAACCCTATATCTTCGGTAATCCTTCTATCTACTATTCGTTTACTATACGAGGTCGCCCTAACTAACCTCTAGTTAGATTACTTAAACCGTAGGTCAAACGTTAATAAAGGTAATATCCCTCGAAGAATAGGAGACCCTCTTATATCCCCTAGTACTCGATCTACTATTCGGATATAACTCTACTACTATATTCCGAATATCCTCTATATACCTCTTATATAGTACCTTAGTAGATACTAGGGAGACTCCCTATTATTGCCCTAAAGTAAGCCTTCCCTACTAACCGATATTAGAAGTGCTACCCCGGTACGCACGAGCCTCTATAGTCTACTATAGACCTAGATAACCCCGTACCTACCCGTAATACCGATACTACGAGCGATAGCTCCGAATAAAAACCTGTATCCTATACCTCGCTACTAAACTTAACTCCTCTCCCTACTACCCCGCCTACCCTAACCTTAGTTAAAGGCCTATTAGTCGATACCGTAGAATTAGACCTCGATATAGATAATAATAAAGCGCCTAAAAAATATATAATAGTCGAATTCGAAACGCTAGTCCAAATGTCTTTGTAAAAACCGTAGATCTATAGTACCTAGGATTTCGGAAACCTCTCTAGTATATACGATCCTAATAAGCTCGTAGATAAGGCTAAAGCGTCCGACGTTACTATATCTCTTTCCCTCTTCGATTATTAGCTTATTAATAACGCCTAAGACAAACGTATCTATATAAAACCCAAAGACCTCGCCCTATTCTACGGCCTATTAATAGCGGACTTTAGTAACCTTATACTATCTCTAGTAGTTACTATTATTATTAATATACTCCTCGCGTCCGTGAATAACTACCGAGCGCCTAGAGGGATCGCTCCTACCGTAACGTTTATTAGTACCGTTCTCGCCTATAATTAACTCGAGTCCGGCGGTTACTATAAACTCAGCCGTAACCGTATAATATATTAGGCTAAAGAGGATTGGGGCCTCCTTAAGGACTACGCTACTATACTCTATAATCTTTAAATAATACTATATCTTTTAGTAGATAGTATCTTTTTCGACAAAAATTAGTTACTTTTAATCTAGCGTAATCGTATATAGCTAATTATCCGACGTGCTAAATATACCTATACTAGGAAAGATATAACGCCTGTCTCGGATAGAGCGCTACGCGTTCTAGAGAAAAAAGTAAGTTGTCTCCCCCAACTTCCCTTCTATTAGGGGATACGAGGGAGACTTCTTCGTATCCCTCTATATTCCCCGACCTTGAAAGTCTACTTCCTAGGGAATCGTACTAACTTTTATTAGCTTAAAAATATAGTCGAGACTAAAGGCCCGGACCTTACCGAAGCTACTAAAGCTTTAACTATAAAACTAAAGAGTTCGACGAAATCATATTAACGTTAAGTAGTAGAATTAGATACCTAAGTCGCGTATTTGGAAAGTATTGCCGAGGCGACTAAAAAGGACCTAAGGTCCTAAGCTAACTAACTAAAACCCCGTAGTAATGACCTTAACTTGGATATATTATTATTAGATAATAACGAAGACTAAGTAATATCTAATAACCTTATTAACGCCGTTCTACAAATATAACTCTATTATAAGGAAGAAGTAGAACGGTAACTACGAATCCTAGATAACCTAGAGTAAAAAGAAATCCAAATCGCTATCGACTATCTTAAGCGGAACGAGTAAGTAACGCTTCCCCTCTCTATCTTCGAATCTCTAAAGAACTTATTTTCTAAGGCCTACTAAACCGAGTCCGAGCTTAACGATCTAATTAGAGATACCCTTAAACCCTATATCCTAAAAATTACGTATAGTATTAGCTTTATCTAACGTCTCGACTCGACCTAGGTAAACGCTTTCCTAAACGCCCGTATTATAGATAACCTTATAATCCGGTAGGCCTACGAGAACGATCCGTCTCGTAATCAAAGCCTACCTATACTACTATAGCCCCTACTCTACAAATCCGTTTATATTATTATTAAAACCCTCTACAAGGATAGTTGGTAACTTATAGATACGGAAACTCTCGAAGATATAATCGCTAATATCGCTAGTAATACGATTAGTACTCAACTTAATAGTACCTTACCCGATACCTAAGGTATAGCGGAGTCTCGAGAGTAAGCTTGTTTCAACGATACTATCTCCCCGCAATTCGATAATACCTCCGCTTCCGAAGTTAACCTTGTTACTAACCTATTAACTAATACCGATTAGGAGTATACCCGATTCCTTAAGGCTTGTAAGACCCTTAATATCGACCTATCCTAGCCGATCCGAGTTCGCGGTATAAGAAAAGGTAGTCCTTACCTCTTCTAGTTCTAAGTCTACGCCCTCGTTGTAATAAGAGAGAAGCTAAAGGAATATATCGTCGTAGATATAATTCTAGCCGCCGTCGTAGGACTTAGTAAAACTTTTACTATACTCGCTACTATACTTACTATATATCTACCTAACTCTAATAGGGTTTGTAAGGGAGTCTCCTTTATATCCCTTAATAACTAACTAGAGTATTACCCTTTACCTATTACGAACTACTACTAACCCTAACCTATAGGAATATACTAATCAATACGACGCTACTATCGCCGCCCGGGTTCAATACTATAATAATAAAGATGACGCGAAATTTTAATAAACTCTTAACGATATTAGACCCTTCCGCCCCTAGATTATATTAGTTCCCGGTATACTAGTAATATAATAGTATAAAGAGGTAAGGAAACTATTAGAAGACTTTAAACTCGTTATATACTACTCCGACCGCAAGAAATCCGTTATAGAGATTCAGCTTGAATAAGAAGGCGGAGCGATTATAAACGAAACTATCGACTTTACCCGTATTAGTAAGCTACTTACCCGAAAATCTAAGGAGATACTATTTATCCAAAAACTAGCCCGTAACGGAACCTACCCTATCCTCGTTATCTCTATACCTAATACTATAGTTAGTCGTTACGGTCTAGAACTCCTCTAACGTACTCGCTATAAGGAATACGAGGCCGTATACCTATTAAACTAGATAATACGATACGAATACGATTAGCTAAAAAAGGACTCTCTTTAAGGTAGTAAGAACTTTTATATCAATGAAAAAAAATAGGAACGTAACCTAAAAGGTATATTTAGTAATCTTATTATTAATAAAGCGTATATCTATCGTAACAAAGACTCCTAATATATAGTTACTCCTTCTTAGCTAGATTGCGATTATATATTCTTGCTTACCGCTACCCTAATCTACTATTCCTATAGGGACTTATAGGGTTATCTCGTATTAACCTAGTCTACTAAAGCGAAAAAAACTACTAACCGCCCGGAATTTAGGAATATTGTCTATTACGAGGGTAGTAATCCGAATCTCGTTAAGAGTCCTTATAATCTAGAATATATTCAAGTATATTCTAGGGATAGATAGCTAGATAGAGAGACTAGATTCCGTAGCGTCGCCGTCGCCTCGTACGAGAAATTTGTCTCTAATAAGCCCAACGTCTCCTAACCTAGAGATACTTTGATCCGTATTTTTAATAAATAACTAGTTCGCTATAACTATTTATCCTCGTGCCCGCCTAGCTAGGCCGCCTACTCTATTACGACGAAACTACCTAAGTATATACGGTCGACTAAGGAAGCTAGACTTATACCTCTATAGTAAGCTATATAGGACCTCCTTACTTACGACGCCTATAATAGGATTCGAATACTACTCGATAGGGTAGATAGACCTAGTATTAAACAAGGCGCTATAGGTATTAATAGTACCGCCTATAGGATATATACTATAGCTACTACTTACCCCCCCTCCTTCTCGTCGGAATACCTAAAAACGATCCCTATACCCCTTTCGACGCGGTTGTACTAACCCGTTTAAACGTTAATAGGGCGAGTTTCTTAATACGTGCCTAATAGAGGTAGTATAAAGGTTAGTAAACTAGTCTCGTAAAAGAAGTAGCTAACAAATTCGAGAGGTAGTAGGAAGGTTATCCGGTACTAGATAATACCCCGCAACTACTAACCTATCCCTATAAGTATCTCTAACTCCTATCTCTTCTATTATATAGAGAGATACGAGGGAGACTCTCTTATATCCCCTAATATATGTCCCTCTTAACCCCTACGTTCTTATTCTAGACCTACTACTAACTCGTTATAGCGAACGACTCCTTTATAGAGAAGCTATAGTATAAGTATAAGGAAGAATAGTCGTTTTAAGAACTCGAGGGTACCCTCCTCTTCGACGAGCTAGAGAAAACTACTCCCTACGGTTTAAACTAGCCCGTTAAGTAGTAGGTTATATTTAAAATACTCTTTTACGCCCGTAATAATACTAGTCCAATACCTTACCTAACCGGTACTACTAATTCTAACGGCGCTCCAATCGGTATTATCTTGATCCTAAAACTCCTATAAGCTACCTCCCCCTATAATATCGATACGGGTTTACTACTCTTAAGAAAGTACGTCTTAACTTCCCTACGCTTCTACGACCTCCTCGGCTAGACCCTCGATTATATTCGTAGAGGAGAAAAGGCTTCTATCTAGACTACTTTCCCGACTACCTAGCGTATAGTCTACTACCTCCTTACTATATATTACCTCTTCTCCTCCCCTTTCTTATCGAAACTGAACCGCGCTAATCGCGACGTACTCGTAGACCGATTTAATAGTACGAAGATCGACTATCGCTATCTATAGTTCCTCCTATATACCTACGACGTTGGCGGCACTAGCTTTAATCCATATACTAGCGGCGCTTATATAATATTTATAGTAGACGCCCCTACTAATATATCCTAAGATATATAAGTAATTAGCCGGTACTTCCGTATTAGGTAGATATATAATATTCACGTCCGCCGCTACTTTATTATACGTACCTACAACGTATAGGTCTATAACTAAACTTTTGATCTTTACCTACCCGACCTCGAAGTAAACCTAGACGCTAAACTCTTCTTTAAGACCGTGAAAGCGGTTCCTAACCCTAGTAAGTCTAAGGAAGATACTACTAGTCACCTTAAAAAAACTATAAGCTACCTCTACTATAATAATAAAGCTACTAGCTTCGGCGATAGCCTTCGCTACATTTTATCGTTCCCTCCCGCAACCTATCGCCCTTAGGAAGAGAATAAACGCCTAGAGCGCCTCCTTAAGAGAGCCTAATAAGAGGCTAATAACGAAGAAGTACCTAAATCTAATCGTACTACCGCTACCGCTCTCGTTAGTAAGTATTAGAATTAGCTAAGGTGGTTTATTCTAGACGAGTTCGATCTAATTAAATCTCGGGATATTTACTATCTTCTCTTTGGTTTCCGTAGTAGCCTAGGCAAAATCTAGTATATACCGCTAAAAGAAGGGGAGGGTAAATTTATATAGGCCTTTATAGAAAACGAACTCTTATCGACCTAGTTAGGGTAGCGAGACGAAGCTCGAGAAGACGATAATAACGAGGAGAAGCCTATAGCCGCCTCTACGCCTAAGAAGGCTAAGATACCTAGAACGCCTAAGTCGCCTAAGACGCTAAAGACCCTAAAGACGCCAAAGATATTAAAGACGCTAAAGACGTTAAAGACGCTAAAGATCCTAAAGACGCTAAAGACGGCCTAAACTTCCGTAAACGCGGCGTCCCCTAAGACGAATAGTAAGGCGAAGACCTCTATACTCTAGAAAGACGTATATTCCCCGCCGTCTATAGAGATTCTATATTATATTATATCTAAATCCCTAGCGTCTTTACAACGCAAACGTTTAGCTAGCGGCGCCGACCCTAATCTATTTACTAAGAAACCGAAGATTACCGTCTTTACCCCTAGCGGCGTACCTATAGCTATACCTCCCTCGGCTCTACCTCTAACCTCGACTACTAGAAGAACTATATATATTTTTCTAGAAATCTCGTATATACCGATTACTCTTCCCGATAGTTAATCAAAAAAATTCCGATACCTTAATAAGAAAGATTTTATTACTATCGGCGCGTAGTTTAGTATACCCTTACTTTTAACTAGTTCGAGAGATTAGCTATAGGACGCCGTTCTATAAATTTAGGCGTTTTATACGGCCTTATTCGTACCGTTCCTATAGTAGAGCCCTTGGTCGTTTAAGTTTTATAGGGTTATTCTCTACTATTAAAAGGAACTAGACGGTAAACTTAGGGGAATTATATATTGAATTGGCGAACTGGCAAAATCGAATTAACGGAATACGATATCGAATCGGCGGAATAGAGTATTGATTTAGTAGAATAGGATATTATATTAGCGGAATAGGATATTGAATTAGCGTAATAGGATATCGAATTAGCGAAATAGCTTATTATACTAGCGTAATAGTAGGTTGAAATTAGGGTCTATTATATTTTTAAGAAAATACCCGATTCAATTATAGTAGGTAATACCAATTCTATAATTAACTAATCCCTTATTAAAAGGAGTAAAGTATCGACTCTCTAGTCTTTTATATTCTTACGGTTCTACCTACGCTACTATACTAAATACTCTATACCTTACTCGCCTAGAGTACTACCCGTCGAGCTACTTAGAAGATACTAGGGAGACTCCTTTATATTCTATAATAACTATATATCTACGCCCGAACCGGGCTAATAGTATAAAATATCTAGGTATTACCCGCTAATATCCCTCCTAGTAAAGTTGCTTAAAAGATACTTAGGAGACTCCTTTGTATCTCCTAATAGCCCTTTATCTAGTACTTATTACGTAGTACTATTCCCTCCTATACTCTAATACTAAGTTCTAATTAGGCGCCTATAAACATCTTATTATATACTCTATCCTAGGCGAACGAGCGGTTTTTATTATCCAAAGATACCTTCCGCCTTATATATATTAAAACCCTACTTCTAAACGGCTACTCTAGATAGGCGCAAATATATAATATTAATAAGATATAGAAACCTTAACTATTACGGGAGCCTTCGTAGTATCTCCCGTTACTATCGTTCCCCTTACCTATTTTGCTTTTCTTTTTACCTCTAATAGCGAGAACTAGGCGACCTCCTGTAGACCCCGATTAAGGACTACTTTCCCTACGCTTAAGGTAACGAAAATATCGAGTAAAGAACTAGGCGCTATTATTATCTCCTAACTCTAAGACGCGGCTTGAACTAGAAAAGAAAGTAGAGAAGAAGTACCGCAATACTCTTACTAGAGCCGCGAGTCGAAAACGGAAAAAGGAATAGTAAGCTCTAATCGACGCCTCTACTAGTACGCTAAGCGAAAGTATCGGGAATCTCGCTATAGCCTTATAATTAGGGATGGCCGTTACTCTTAGAGAGGCCCTTTACGAGAATAGGCCCCTACTCCCTCCTCTAGTACTAACTAGCGAACGCTGCCTTAGATCTTTTACCTACTAGCCGGAAGACGTAGTCGATCCTATAACGGTAGTACTAGTAGATAGTATAAGGTACCTTACTATATCGTCGTAATCCCGCGCCGATCCCGCCCTTAGAGGGACCCCTACTATTAAAAGTTCTTCTACTATTCTTCCGGCTCTAACGCCTAAGTACCGCCTTAAATCTTCCGCTTATTATAGAGTACTAGCTAACGGTTAGCCCTACTCCGCGGTCGATCTAGTCCTATCGACTCCCGTCTAAACCGTTACCCCGTAAAATAATTGATCAAATCTTGAATATGCTATAGTAGAACCCTTATACGACGTCTATGTAGAACCTACGTTTAACGAGTCTATACTACTACTCTAAGACTACTAAGGCCTAGTACTACCCTCGTTCTAGGAGGCGCTAGTCCTCGAAAGTCCTATTCGGGACCCGCCTAATCCTAATAGTCTCAACCTAACTCCCTGACCTCCGCTCGACCCTAAATCTACCTCGACCCCGAACGGTCTTCCTCTACTCCTAGATAGAGAACTACCCTAACCGCTATCTCCGCCTGCGCTATCTATAGCCCGCCGCGGTTACTTACCTCCCGTGTCCCTAACTAGAGATTACTCTACCGAAACAAACCCTAATTACGCCTACGAGCGTCGGGAATACAACCTTAACCCGCGTCGTTCTACGCCCTAAGAGGCTAGTAGATAGGAAGGTTCTCTTAAAGTAGAAGCAATACCCTAACTAGAACTAGTTCGGATAGAAGATCCACGTCTCGATCTAACTTATAACGAAACTATTATTTCAATTATACTCGAACTAATATAAGCGAGATATCGCTGCGGTATATATACCTATAGTATAACCTTTAGGAGCTCTCTCCGCAACCCTCTTTAGCCTCTAATAATAAACTCCGTACTAATAATCGTATAGACCGCCCTCGTCCCTACTTACCCGGTATACCTCTTAGCGAATATACCCGCGAGATTAATCGTACAATCTCTACTATACCTTACGTACCCTATAGTATACCTAAGCTCCTTACCTCGTCCGCGGTAGTAGTACTAGGAGCCCCTCTTTAGGTAAACCTTATCCGTAAACGAGACAATCCGTCCGATAAAAGGGTTGATTTTTATCTTAGCGACCTCCTACGCCACGATATTAAAGTAGATCAACCTAATATACTAGACGATCGCCTACTCTAATACAAATTCCTATACGATATCGATAGTTTTATAGCCCGTCTCCTATCTCTAGTAGGGCTAAAGGGCGGTATAATAGTCGTCTATACCCTTTCCTTCTTTTCAACCTAGAAAGAAGATTCAAAGGCTACGTTTAATAGACTTAAGATATAAGATTATAAGTACTTTCGGTTCGGCTACGGTACTACTTTAGGTAGCTACGGTTTTAACGTCTATATTATCTTCCTATACCTAACCTATAAAAGGGATACCCTCCTAGACGATACCTAGCTAGTAGAATAGATAGATAGTATTCTTATACCGGTAATTACCTCCTCGACTCCCCCCGATATATCCTAGTACTACCCCGATAACGCCGGTAATACTTTCGCCCGCTCTAAGATTATAAGGGAGGCGTTTATAAAGTTACGCCAATAGCGTACTAAATATAAAGTAGCCTTACCGGAAGACTACCTCTCTACCCTTTAGTCCGAAATTACCCGGCGTGCCTAAGCCTACGGCTAAGGGTTTTAGGAACCGGCCCTTACTATTATCGGCTATAGAATTAAGCTCTTTACTAAATCCTCTATCGAGCCCTATATACTATAAAGAGCCGTACGATAGTTCCTAACCTAATTAAAATAATATTTTTACTACGAGTTCTTCAATCTACGTTAGACCTGGATCGATATTACCTATAAATATATTCTTATCTATAAAGGCCCAAATAGTACTAATATCGAGCCTATTACCCTACTCTATAAGTAGGAATATATAGAGGCTTAGTCTTAGTCCTTTAATATCAACGTCGATTCTAAGGTTATTAGCGGCTCCTTAAAGACGGATAGGTACTATATTGCTAGCGCTACTAATCCTAGTAATATCTCCTTCTCTATACGTCCGAACAATCTTTATAGTCTTAAAATTGCGTACGCGAAGGTATACTACGTAGTTAAAGAGGCGTTCTCGACTATACTTAAGAACTACTTACCCTTCGCCAACCGTAACCTACTTATAGCTAGCTTTAGTAAGGCTCTAGTATAACGGTTTTATAAGTTAAGTAATAAATTCTTATCGTTACCGACTACCTTCTACTAATAGCTCTTGAAGATAGTTTCGGATACTAAGTATCGCGTCCGGATAGGAGTTAAGCCGAAGACTTACTCTACCCGTATAGAGTTCCGTATTTCGCTCGGTATATTAGAGAAGCTCGCCAAATATCCGTAGTTAGCCCCCTCCTAGAAGTTTATATCTATTACTAATACCCTTTTATAGGATTCTCTAAACTTACGCCCTCTCTTACCCCTTCTTATCCCTAGTCTTATACTCCCCTCTAGACGACCCCCAAATATACTAGAGCTACTTCGCTATCCCCTCTACCGAGTTTATAGAATTTTATATTACCTAGATTAATAGACTACTTGTCCTTGTAGAGCCCCTAATTACCCTTGCAAATCACGAAAAGAAGAGGACGAAAGAGATAGCTACGGATATTCGGAAGCGAGAGATAACTACGGTAGAGTAAACCTAAATCGAGCTTAGCTATACTCCTATAATCGCGTCGTATATAACTACCCTATAGTTCCTCTTTAATAGCGATAAGGCTAAATACTACCGCCTTATATAATAATAGTAGTAGCTTAAGCGCAAATACCTTAGTAGAAAGCGCCGCCCTATTAGTAACCCCGTCTAAGACAGCTCTAAAAGCGACTCCGATAATAGCTAACGTCCCGAACCTAAAAATAACTCTAATAGCGACGAAACCAATCCCGACCCTACTACTACCCTACTTAATAATAAAGTAGAACGTCTTAAAGCTCTCTAATCGGACGAAGAGGATAACTAACCCAATAATAATATTATACTCGGGCTCGATATAGAGAGGACTATTAAAAGCGACGGTATATTTAGGTTCCTAATACGCCTCATTAACTAGTCCTTAGGTATCCCTTAGTTTCGTTCGCTCCTCTCCTCCCGTATTATATTTAATATATCCGGAGGTTTCGGGGCTGCCTTGAAGTCTAGTATAAAGATATTAGTTAAAATAAGCGCCGAAAATTCCCTCGAACTTCTTATTATAGAACTTTTAACTAGCGAAGGATAGGTACTCTTCTAAGACGCTAAAGGACCTAAAGAACTTTATTATATATACGTAGCGGTTTGTATTACTAAGTATTCCGCCTAAATATATTCTCAAACATACGAATATTAGGTAGTAGATATAGTTAAAAGACGGGTAGAGTAAAGAAGGGCCCGAGGACAAATATAGTTAGTAGACGATACTAAGGCGACTAAGAGGAAAGCGTTAGATATATAGTACCGGGTCTTAAGCTAGGAGGAGAGAGATAGCGTTTATAGCGTATATCCTTAGCTTATATCGGATATACTTAGGTATAACCGTATCGAGGATATAATCGTCGAATAGGGCGCTATCGCTAGGGCTAATCGGGACTAGAAATTATACTATATAGACGGCTCTTAGGTAAGTCGAGTCTTCGTACTATTTAATTAGAGTCGGGAAGGCGTAAAGTACCCTAACCCCTTCGAATAAAGGACCGGGAAGCCTATAACGTCTCGGACCTAGAACTCCTTTAAGTAGAGAGAAACTACGAAGGCCTTCTACCGAATTATTAAAAAGTACTTAGGACTACGCTATACGAATTACTTCGTTGATAATACTATCCGCGCTATCGCCGCCAGACTCCTCTTGATTATACTAAACTACGAGAAGGATAAATTCTTCGTATTTGGGCCTTAATACGTCGATTCCCTAGTAAACTACGTAAGACGTCTAAGGTTCCTTATACCCGTCCTCGAGAAAGAACCCTACCCTAGACGAAGGCCGCCTAATCACTTCCCTTATAATATCTACTACCCCGTCGCAGCTGCCTTTGTCGATCTTAAAACTAACTCTAGTTATAGTAGACTCAATATAGACGATCTAGAGGTTGCCGAAGAAGCGGTTAGGTTAGTTACTAATTTCCTAGTAAAGGGCGCCCGCGTTCGTTACGACTAGGCCGCAAGTAAGAGTACCGAATTAATATACGTAATAACTAATACGAAAACATAGTACTAGAATAAATATATCGACTATAAGCTAACGAAGGCGGAGCTAGTATTATCAATAGTAGATAAAAGAAGAAAGGACTTTAGTAGTAGATAAAAGAAGAAAGGTTTAGCCTCTCGAACCGTAAATAAAATTATACCCTTAAACGAAACAACGACCTAGTATTATATACGACTCTCCTATTTAAATTTGAAACTTGTCTATAATCCTAATATTTATAATACTTTCCCCGTCCTACTATTACTAGTATTATCTAAATATATATAGATTATTAGAATATATTATATCTCGTTACCCCTCTATTCAAGCTATA
>QWZN01000391.1:0-15807 GCA_003693225.1 Venturia aucupariae
TAATTAGGATACTTAGTATTAGGGGTAAAAGTACTAACTCGCCTAGTACCTCTATACCTACCCTCGCTCGCTTCATTTTAGAAACTCCCCTCGATGCGAATTAAGTATCGAAAGATAAATTATATAATACTTACTAATTTATATCGTCCCCTAAATCATCTTCCGGTTGGTCGATTATATCGCTAAGTCGCCGTATCTTTCGACTCGTTAGCGCTTACTTACCTTATATTAAGTATGGTTAACTAACGGGTCTTAATAGACTAATAGGACTTAATTAACTAACGGGTCTTAATTAACCAACGGGTCTTGATTAACTAACGGGTTTTAATTAACTAACGGGTCTTAATTAACTAACAGGTCTTGGTCTTTTCTTCGAGAATTAGAAGCTCTTGTCTCTAGAGTATTTCGATTCTCCCGCTAGCCCGTTTATTATTATATTCCTACCCGCTCCTTCGCCCGGTCGTTCCCGTTTTAACAAAGAAGTCGGCGTCCTCGTAAAGGTAGAGCTTATCCTAGTATTCGTTATTCCGGTAGTATTTGGTCTCGTACTATCCTAAACGTTTAATTAGCTACTCTTACTAGTTTTTATTGCTACTTACCGTCTTCTATCCTATCCGTCTATTTAAGCCTCCTTCTCTACGTACGCCCGTATTAGTATTTATAACCGTAGACGTACCTACCTTACGGTATTAATACAAGCCCCTCCGCCCCGTCGCTAGAACTTGATATAAATCACGAGCATACGTGATATAGTATAATAAATATATATATTATTATTAACTATTAATCCTCGTGTAAGGATCCTACCACTAACTAACGCGAGTATACCTTAGTAGGTCTAACCCTGCCAGATCCCCCCTTTCGAGAAGATCGACGCCCTCGTCGTATAAATTAATACTTATTCTATCTCTATACCTTTGCTATTTTTTTCTTTTTTTCTTTAGTTTTTCCTTCCTGCCGATCCTCGTCGTATTGCGCTATCCGTCGCTACTTACTATATTACTCGTACCTCTATCTTAAACTCCTTCTAGGGTTTCCTCCTTCTACTTCTTCGCTAGTACTTCCTTGCCGTCCTTCTATTTACCTAACTATACTCCAGTCGAGACCTTCGTATAGATATTTTTAACTACGGTCTTACGGTTAACCGTCTCGGCGAGGGTACCTAGTATAGTAATTATATTTCCTATATTAAAGGGGAGACTGGTAAACTATATCTCTCCTATCTAGTATAGTAGATCGGCGGCGGTATTGGCGACGTTATTACAAACCTTTTACGTGCCCTTGTTGAAGCCCTATAGGTACTCGCCTACTTTCTTCGTAGTATAAAGACGGTTGGTAAGGCGGGGAAGGAAGTTATTTTAATAGTAGTCGATTACCTCGACTATATTATCTACTATAGCCGCGACAAAGCTCTTAGTAATATGAGCCTAGGCTTCTACTTTCTTAGTTTCCTCCTCGAGCTTAGTAAACTTATCCTCGTAGCGCTTCTTAAGGGCCTTTAACTTTAGCTCGTATACTTAGCCTTCGGATATAACTAGGCCTACGTTAGTTACAGAGAGGCCCTTACGTATAGTATAGATATAGTCGATAAGCTTATTCTTCGTAACTTTATTTAATACTTTCTTATCTATTCCGGCTATCGGATCCTTAAAGGCTATATCTTATCCCTCTTTAGTATCCTCGTCTTCCTCCGAGTAGTTAAGGTATTCGCGAGCTAAGTCCTCGTAGTCAGAGTTATTAGTATTAGCTTTCTTAGTCTTAGGCTTATCTAGCTCGATAGCGTTACCGCGCTTAAGCTTCTTCTTACTTAGTATCGCGAGATCGACTTCCTCGCTACTACTTATATCCGTAAACGCGTCCTTTAGCTTTACTAGCTTACTCGGGGGTTACTTACGCTTTCGTATAACTTCCTTACTACTACTTATATCCGTAAACGCGTCCTTTAGCTTTGCCAGCTTGCCTAGGGGTTACTTACGCTTTCGTATACTAGAAGGCTTTTTAGAAGGCTTTTCTTCTAGTATTACGTTACCCGCCTTTCGGCTTAATCTGGGCGTACGAACATCTTTACCCTTAACTAAGGATTTAACTAAGGACTTATCGGGTATAGGTTTCGCGCCTAGGACCTTCTTCGGTATAGTAGCTATAGCTATACCTACTTCGAATTCGGTTCGTTTGGCGAGTCAGGTTTGTTGAATAGCGGTAAGTTATTTACTACGGCGAACTTAGTCGCGAAGTTTTCCTACCTCGAGTCCGCCTACTATACCCGCTAGTAACGCGTTGTTTAGGGCGTATTATTTACCTAGGCCGAGCTTTATTTTAGCGGACGCGTTATATTAAGCCGCGATCTTTACTTTAGCGGACGCGTCGTTTTCGGCTACGAGCTTTGCTTTGGCTATAGCTTTAGAAACTACTAATAAGTCTTCGACGTTAGAGTTATTAAGGTTTTCTTCCTCTTCTTACTCGTCCCTAGAGGCGCTATTATCTTCTACTACGTCCTTCTCTAGCTTAGACTTATCCTCGCCGTCCTTTAGGATATTACCCTCGCGTACTACTTTACGCTTGTCCTTCTCTTTCTAGGAATATATACCTATTCTAGTCTTGCTTCTACCTACGATAGCCTTTAGTTCGATGGTTATTATAGTAATAACTAGCTCGACTACTACTACTACTTCGAGATCGTAGCTTACTAGCTAAGGGCACTCGAGTTCCTTGAGGTCTAGTAGGATATAGCCTTTAAGGAAATCTCGTCGATTGCGTATTCGTATAGCGATTGCCTCGGCGTACTAGTTCTATTCGAATTTTATTAAGGGGCCCTTATCCTCGCCTGTGTTATACTTACGATACTTATTATCCTATTTTATTTCCCAGGCTAGTATATTATGATACTTGTTGAATTCTCGGATATAGTCGACTATTAGCTATATAGGCCGTATTTTTATATAGTATACGAAATCGGTTACTATTTCCTCGAGTAATCCTACGTGGAAATACTAATAATCGGCCTCGAGAGACATGTCGTTAGGGGCCCTTATACCGTTAAGGATTTCTTTACGGATTGAAGCGTCGAGCTTAATAATAGTATTGATATTAACGGGTACCGTAGCTATAAACGACTATTTATCGTTCTCGTATATACTCTCCAACTTAACGCCGGGGGGAAGTAAGCGGTATACTACGCGTATAGAATTATCTATCTATACTTCGGTAATATCCTCGGCTTTCTATATTAGTACTATACTTATAACGGACACGCCTGCTTCTCCTACATCCTCGATTAGCCAATCTAGAATTTAGTATATTACCTTTTCCTCGTCGTTAGTTATCTACTTGGTACTAGACTATCTAACGTTGTCTAGTCTATTTGACTCGCCTCTAAGCAAACGGTTGCCCTAGGCTAAGAGCGTATTAGTTGGTATAAATACTACTACTTTACCTATAGGCCGAGACGCTACAACGCGAGTGCCTTTAATAGTCTAGGTACTCGGGTACCTATAGGCAAGCTCTACTATACTATATCGTAGGGATCTAGAGTCCTCTATGCACGCGGCTATCGCATTAGCTAGGTGCACGCTGTGATTCGGTACTACTAACGGGTGTCCCTCGTATATCCTATAGTACTAGAATATCTAATAATACTAGTTGGATACTATATTGAAGCGTCCTCTATTAATAGTACTAATATCTTTATAGTATATTCCGAGTATATGCCTAGCTACCGGTACCTAATATAGAGGGCTACTTATAGTCTAGTTATATAAGAGTTCCGGTCCCTAGACGGGCATAACCTTTACCGTCTTGCGTCTCGAGATATCGGCCGTTATAATCGCTTGCGTGTAGTATAGCACGAGTAAGTTCCTAGGGTATTCGTCTTCTATTATTTGCTCGTCTAGTAGTCTTTTCGCGATATATCTAAGGAACCTAAAGGCTGCGAATAAGAGGCGTATAGTACCTAGGATTGTACGGGCAATATCTACTATCTCTTCCGTATTAAAGGTAAAGTCGGAGGGATTAATACTCGCGATATATCTTAATAGGAAATATTCTTATCGTTAGGGTAACCCGATTTCCTCGAGGAGATGCCTAAGATCGTATAGCTATACGTTCTATAATAGAATATAAAATACTTGTACAAAATACTCGCCGGTATCATCTTTCTATACTAGGAATTTAAATACGAGTTTGCCTAGGTCTATTACTCGTTCTTTTGGGACTCCCTAGTATATTAGCTAGTAGGTAATATCCTCGGCCGTTAGTTTCTCTACGCTATTGCGGTAGAATATCTAGATTACATATTCCTGAAGCCCGGGTCTCTTGTAACCGACTGCTTATAGTATAGCTACCTAGTTTTTATCTAGGGTATTCTCTAGTGTATATTAGTGCCTATATAGTCTCGCGACTATCTATATAATCTCCTTATCTAAAAGCCCGCCGTCTTCGAACAAGGTTTGTTCGGATATGGAGTTGAAGACTATTTGTTTTTTTACCTAAGTTAGGCGGTCGAGTATCTCTCGAATGTCGGTTCTATTAGGCTCTAGGAGGGTAGGACGATACTCGTACAAATTGAGGTTTAGTAGGCGTGGTAGAGTCTAGGCTACTATGAATATATATAGGTTCATCTCTGCGTTTCTAGGCGTTAGAGTATATATTTACTATATAATCCTATCTATAAAGGGGTAGCGTTCCCATCTACTTACTCCTATATACTATATATAATAGTATACCTCGTCCTTATCTATATCTCCGCCTAAGGTTACTCTAAAGTCTTCCTTATTAAACTCGCCGATTCCGTCCTGCTCGTTCTCGAGATCGCTATCGCGTGAAGAATACTCGGTAGAATCGCTTGATTCTTTCTCGGTCGGATCTTAACTATTAGGAGGATTAGGTATAGTAGTAGATAGATCGCTTATATCGCTAGACACGCTCGACTCTATTATAATTATATCTTTATTCGTGCTTAGGTCGGGTATAGTAGGTTCGTTGCTCGTGGCTAGCTTAGGCTTTATTACTAGGGATAGGGTGTCCTAGCTTGGGCTTCTATATAGCTAGCTATCGATTATTAATTCTTTACTACCTATAGTACTTGCGAATAGATTAAGGCCTAGAGGTAGCCAGCTTAGTTCTATTATACAACGCGTTCCGATATACTTATTAGTTGCTCGCGTATAGGATACGCGTTATATATTAATAGGGCTGAAGTCGATCGGGGAAAAGCTACGAACTTTATTTAGGGATATACTAAGATATCTAGGTACGGGGATACAATTTGTAATTACGGGATTGGTTTTAGAAACGGGGATACAATATCTATTTATATGATTGATTTTAGAAACAGGGATACAGTATCTACTAATATAATTAATTTTGGAAATAGGGATATAATATCTGTTTATATAATTAATTTTGGAAACAGGGATATAGTATCTACTAATATAATTGATTTTAGAAACGGGGATACAGTATCTGCTAATATGATTAATTTTGGAAACGGGGATATAATACGCGCTAAGGAATCTAAAAAGTACTATAAAGATATAGAATATAATATACTATAGTTATTATTAATTAACGGTAGGAATTTCAATATAGGAGAATAATCGAGTCTACTACTTATATTAATCCTCCTTCTCGAGGGGTTGGCGGGCTTTGCGTAGGCGTATTCTACCGTTAATAATTTCCTCGATAGCTTCCTCGTTTAAGGGGATCGTTTACTATAATACTCGAGTATTACGTTTCGCCGTTTACTTAGCCTTTCTTAGTTTATTTTTTGAGATCTTGGGCTAGGCTTCTAGATAGGCTTTGTCGTATTCTTATATCAATTCGTAAGTATTACTTAGATCGTCTTAGGAATACTATATATTATAGCCTAGCCCGTAGCCCTACTATTTAACGAGGTATTACGTGACTCTATATCCGTCGACTCTTTTACCGAGTAATTTCTCGATAGTATATACTAGTATACCATTATCGTCGACTTCCTCTAGGCCTGGCTTAGGATATAGGTCGCGAGTATATAGGTCGTTACCTAGTAGGGCTGCTTCTAGTTATACTACCGAGACGACGTTATAAATCTTTATAACTTCTAGCAACTCAAGTTCGTATACCGCATTGTTGATTCGTCGCTTAATCTTGACGCGGATGCGTTAATTAGAGTATTTACGATAGGAATACCCGGGTACCTTATATCCGTAGTATAATCGCAGGTAGACGATTTCTCCGCGCTTAAAACAGACGGGCTTATATTTAGCATCGTAATGTATCTTTATAGATATATTAGTAAAGTCGATAGCTTCTTAGGCTTCGTCGCGGAACTATTACCTGAGCGTTGAATAGTCCGCAGTACTAAGGTTGGATAAGGCGGGGAAAGTATCCCTAGGCTAGAATCCGTATAGGATCTATATTAGCGATACGCCCGTAGTAGCGTTAGCGCTAGAGTTTATCGTCTATTAGATATATACGAGGAACTCTGTCTATTCTTTATCTAGGTTCGCGGTAACTTTATATCTGATTGCAATCTCTACCGTCTAGTTAGTCCTCTCGCTTTAGCCGTTAGTTTAAGGATACTATACGGTTGAGAATATAAGCTTCGTTTATATAAGCTAGAATATTATCTTCTATAGTTTGTCTATAAAGCGTGAGTCCCTATCGGAGACGATACCTATAGGGATACCCCAACTATATACTTTGAGTTCTTATAGTAATACTAATACCTATTGCTCCGTTTGCCAATTACTCTATCCCGGGATAAGGAGGATTACCTTAGAGAATTTATATATTACCGTGAGTAATATATCGTAGGCTACTGATATAGGAGGTAGGTTTATAACAAAATCTATACAAATAGTATAGAAGGGGATAGGATTGGTAGGGATTAGGTAAAGCTCGCTATAGGGCAAGTAACGCTTAGTTTGATTAACCTAGTAGTCTAGGCAATACTCGATATATTCTCGGAGGGACTTTGAAAGTCTTCTTATATAGAATAACGCTGCGATACGAGTATAGGCTCTATGAAAACCCTAATAGTAGTAATTATTATACGCGATTTCGAATATATCTTTCTTATAGAGAGCGGGGATATATAGGCGTTCGGGACTACCTTTACCTTTATTGGTATAATAGATCAATCCTCCTCTCTCAAAGAATCGAAGCCTAGGAGGGGGTTAGTTAGGGGTATTAGTAGTTAGGAATACTAGGCTAGGTTTAGAAGCCGGTAGTTCGGGCATCTCGGGTTTAGTTGTTCTAAGCTAGGCATATATTCTCTACTATTAGGGATCTTTGGAGTAACCCTAACGGATTCTACTCTTAAAGTCCTCGGATATCTCTACTAAGGCGACGTAGTAGATTCCTAGCTATATAATTTCCTTAAGGTCGTTAGTATAGTCAACTTCCTCGTCTATCTACCGCAGTCTGCTAAGGGTATCCGGGACTATATAGATCTTGCCCGGCTTGTAGTACAGCTCAAGTATTAAGAACGTAGAAATAAATACCGATACTATTACGAGCTTTATACTAAGTCGGTCGAGATTAATAGTCTTATTTAAGTTAACCTACTTAGCGATGCCTATAATTACTTTATAGTCCGTAAGTAAGATTGCTCTTGTTACTATACGGATTAAATACCCGAGTTTCTTAACTACCTAGTATACGCCTGCTACTTCAAGCTTAGTAGGCTAGTATCGTGCAGTAGTAGGAGTAAGGGCTTTACTAAGGAAGAGGATAGGCTAGATCTTTATAGCTACGAAAGGGGTAACTTTCTTAACGAGTATCTTTACGGGATAGCCGAGTTGTCCGTCCCTTTCTATATTATCTTTCACCTCGATCTCGACTTCCTCGAAAGAGGGTTCTAGATCGTTAATAATATGATATACTATAGTACTACTACCCTATTCGCGTGAGGTATCCACGTCGATATAAAGTAGTCGGTTAGGATCCTAGTAGTGTAGTAGGCGATCCCTATAGATCTTATCCTAAATAGCTTGAAATAATGCTCGTAGTTCCTCGTTATTAGCTACTTTCTACTTAGCTGCGAATCCTCGTCTCGCTAGGTTCTTTAGTAGTACGCCTATTAGTAATCTCTTTTTTTCTTTTTGTAGTACCTTGTTGAGTTGCGCGTAGTATAGAACTACGTAGCGGAGATACCCGGTAAGTCCTACTACTAATTCTAGTTCGCTAAGGTTAACGGGGAACGCTAAGTTATAAACTACTACGATCTTCTCCTCCTACGTAGAGAATCCATATCTATCTATATAGGAGCCTAGTAACTTAACTAAAGGGAATCCGATGAAGCTCTTAGCTAGGGCTAATCTAAAATCCAGGCTATCGAGCTTCTAGAATACCGTTCTAAGGTGGTAGAGATATTCCTCGAGGGTAGTAGATACGACGCGGAAGTCATCGATATAGGTATACGCCTAAGGGAATTCTTTGAGGATCTATATAGTAAGCCGTTGCACGTACTATACCGAATTATAGTAGCCTATAATAAGGACGTAGAATTGCTCCTATCCCCTATAAGTATTAACCGTGAATTTGTATCGGTCCTGCTCGCGGATTAGCTATTAGTAGAAGAAAGATAGCCCGTTAAAGACGGAGATAAACTTCTTATTACGTAGTTAAGCGAGGAAATCTTCTTAGAGGGGTCGAGGATAGGAGTCCTTAATACTAATAGTATTTAGCCCGCGCAAGTCTACTACTACGCGAGGTTTTCTTCGTATAGTGCCGTCGGGATTCTAGATAGTTCTCTATACTACGAACACGGGGAATGCGAATAGGGTAGGATAGAGGTTGCGGGATATTTTACCTTCTTCCGTTAGTTTATTAAATACTTTATCGATTTCCTAACGAGCTTCCCTCCCGTATCGGTAGGTTTGGGTATCTAACTTAGGATCTTCCTCAAACTATAATAGGATAGGAACGCTCGCGTGTAAGTACTTAGGGATTTTAATCGTAGAACTTTCGGATGCCTATAGACGGGGAAATTCCTCGACTATAGCCTTAATCTATACCACTTCTTATTTATTACCGTAGATCGTAATACTATTGTCGAGCTTGGTTTCTTAGTCTCCGAGTAGTTCGGGCTGTATAGCTGCTAGGTAATAGTCGTTAGTATTAAGAGTATAGTAGCCGTGGTACTTATAGGCTAATAAGATACCTAGGGATGCATTAAGGGGAATAACTAGGGTACTATTACCGTCATTTCTTACTATAACCGTCCGGAAATGCTCGTCTATAATCTAATTATAGATTCGACCATTTCCCTTATAGAATTCCTGTAGGGTATTAGAGAAATAGTAGGCAAACTTATAGTCCCTACCGATTAGTAATGCTCGTAGGGCCTTCGTGCGTCCGAGCCTATACTTAACCGGGACTGCTACTATAGTATACGGAGGTATTTTAGTACGCTCGGATGATTTAACGAGCAATTCGGGGATAACTAAAGCTCGAGGAGCGATTATTAATAGTATAGAAGTATTGTCGTATTGGGAGAAGACTATACTACCGGAGGATATAAGAATATTAATTCCGTATAGGGCGAGGACGTCCGTACCTATAAGTAATCCTACGCCGAAGTCGTTGACGATACGTACTTCGAAGCTGAACTCGAGTAACACGCTATAGCTATTTCTTTAAGCGGGGATAAATGCAGTTACTATATATTTCTACGAGGTAGTAGTTGCTCCTAATACTCCCGAAAGTATCTATAGCTTATTAAGCTCCTAAAGCTAGATACTCGGGTCCGCTAGGAGTACTACCTCGTTAAAGTATAATCGTCCTATTAATAATATACGGCATCCTATATCTATATAGTATTTCGTTGTCCTACCCTTTAGGGCAAAGTAGATCGGGTATTACGTATAGTTATGCTTCTTAAAGCTATCGACTATAGATAATATACCTCGAGGGATTACTCGGATAATTAGGAGGTCCTCTCGGTTATTATTAATAAGGTCGGTATAATAGATCTCGGAGACATGCTCGTTCGCGTTACGAAGCGACTAGAAAGACTCTAGTTTTCGAGGAAGGTAATAGGCTTCCTAGAGATACTACTATAGCTTATTACTCGACTTAAACTAAGAAGGGTATATATAATATAAGGATAATTTAGCTCTCTTTCCTTATCGGCAAGGCTTCCTCGGGGTAGGATCTAGTGCGTCTAGACTAGGGGTTAGATATATCGCTACTAGTACTAGATCGGAGGTAAGGAAATATACGTTTATTTCTAGGTCGAGTAGGTCCTCGTTATCCTCGTCGTCGAGAGAAGAATATTCGGATTCGTACTATAAGGAATCGCTAGGGTTATAAGCTATATAGTAGCTTCGATACTCGCGTTTAGGATCTTTCTCCCTCTAAGGAAGATTCCTATACGCTTCGCGATGATCCTCTCCTCGCCTATTACCTATTCTTTTCTTGCGATTATCTCCTCGCTTATTACTTCCTCTACGATCGCGATTATTACCTCGTCTTTTATTTCCTCGTCTCTCTCGATCCCGTCTGTTAGACTAGGCCTCTCTATCGCCTCGACGGTATCCTCGGGTATCTTCGCTTCTTAAGGGGGGAAGATCCCTACTAGATAGTAGCGTCTAAGTCTAAACAATCTCCGTCTTAGAGAATCTCGTCTTCTCGCTTTCGTTTGCCTATTAGTTAGTATAAGGGGGAGAGCTTATAAAACGATCCTAAGTAAAAGGGCGAGCATTGCGTTTATAGTTCCCTCGGGAATTGCTCGCGTAGCTACTCGATTACTTAGGGCGTGGATCTAAAGGGGGCTTACTTAAGAAAGGGGATTGTATATAGGATTGCGTATAATCTTTTCTACGGTCGGAGGGATACTCGCGTTTTCTTCTTATATCTTAGAAGTCGTAGCGGCGAGCTTTAATATTCTCGATAAACTCGTTAACTATAGTTCTTTTAGTAATAAGGGGAATAGCAGTACGAATACGCGTATCGATCGAGTTCTATATCTTTATAAGGCGTTAGTAATCGGTCTAAAAGCCCGCGGCTTTGAGCTCGTAGTATACTATTATAATATATTCAGCGACCGAAGTTCCGCGAGTAACGTCGCTAATAGAGAGATATCTTTCCTCGAATCTTCGTAGGGCTTCTTCTAGCCTTATCCTAAAGCGTTTTTCCAATACCTTATACTACTAAGTAATACCCGTACCTGACTTAAGTCGAGCTTTCTCGTAGCTAGATAACTATATCATATACTAGGTTAGAGCGGTACCTCTTAGGCATTTAGAGATACCTAAACGTAGCGTCTTACCTACTACCGAGTCGTACTAGTCGCGCAGTTACTCGATAAAAGGGTATACCGTATAGTAAATTATCTTTCTATACTCTAGAGAGACGGAATCTATAGACGAGGATTCTAGGTAGAAGAATCTATATTCTTCTAGTCTAAACTTCTTACTTTTTTCCTCGTCGCTAGAGCTAGGCTCGTCCTCTTCGGATAACGAGGAGGAATCCCTTAGGGGCTTCGATTTACTAGCTAGTCTAGGGTACCTTTTACTCGGATTTTCTTTAAAGACCTCTCTATAGATAGTATCGAGCTTAGCTAGTACCTCCGCTAGTCCTGGCTCCTAACGAGTATAAGGAATTAGGTTTAGGGGAGCTAGTTCTAGCTCTATATTACGACTATAAGCTGGAGGGGTTAAGTTTAGAGGAGCTGGGTCTAGTTCCGTATTACGAGTAGGATTAGTACTACGGGTATTAGTTGGAGGAGCTAGTAGCTCTATTAGCTATTACTCGTACTATACGCGCTCGAAGCCGCCTCTTTAAAGACGGCGGCCCTAATCCTCGCGATATCGCTAGGAGTAGCCTGCTTAGCGTACTTCCTTAATTTACTTTACTACTTTTACTTACTCGATTCTTCGAATATTATCTATTATCGTTATAACTTCCCTAAGTTGTTCCTCGTTAAGCTATCGTATTATATTAGGTACTCGAGTCTCCTTATCGTTCTCGAGGGCTTCCTAATTATCTCGAAAGGCTTCCTTATCCTCGTCGTGGGTGCTCTACTACACGGGTTCCTTTCCCTATACTTATACTAAGGGGCTAGCGGCGGATATACTATAGATATTATCCATAAAACTACTTACTACTAATACCTTGCGGGGAAAGTCTAGTAAGTAGCGTTGCGCTCTAGGGGCTTCTAGAGTAGGTATACTTCCTAGATATCCTTCCTCGTCGAAAGGGGAAGAAGGAGGTAAGAAGTATTTAAATTTCCTTAGTAGCGAGGATCCGGTTACCTTTTAGAAGTCTTTAATCACCTTCTTGACGACGCCCGCTCTACTAACTACAATTTACTAATCTTAGAGAAAAGAGAGAACCTTATAAGTGTCTTCTATTCTCTAAGAACGAGTAGAACTATTCCCGCGGATATACGCGAGGGATTCTCCTAGTAAGGCGATAGAAGGATCGGGGAAGTACTCTACTAGCTAGTAGATTCGCTCTTATAATATCGGATCGACGAGGTTCTAATATCCTTCGTACGATTCTATAAAGGATTTAAGGTAGTAAAGAGTCCTTATATTATATTAGGAAAGAAGGGGGATACTTCCGGGGATTATAAAGGATCCTCGTACTTAAAAAGGGAAATAAGAAGTTAATCTAGTAAGTAGTAGAGTAGTACCGCAATCTAATTAGGGAACTATACGTTAATATAGGGATCTTAGTAGTTAGATAGTTAAGAACTAATCTCCGAAGTTCGATAAGCTTTATTATTTACTAGCGGTTAGCTCTTACTTCGTTATATAAGGGAGTCGGTTGCGACGGGCTTCCCGTAGCTAGGGAAATCGCGGATCGTCGACTTATTATTATTAGTATATACCTGTTATATAGGCTAGTCGATCGATAGATCTACCTAGTCGGCGAGGATTATCTCGCCTCTAGTTATATTTGTACGGAAGTTTTTGCTTAAGGACTAGTGGTATAATAACTAATAGTAGCGGACTAAAAGGGTGAGATCCGGTAATATAGATTAGTCGCTACAGAGTCGCTTATAGGGCTAACTAGGATAGCTTTTTAGTACCTAAGACTCGTTGGTTAGTCGTATACTCGTAAGGTCTTAAGCTACTAGATTTGATATAGATCACGAGCATGCGTGATATGGTATAATGAACATGTATATTATTATTAACTATTAATCCTCGTGTGAGGATCCTACTACTAACTAACGCGAGCATGCCTTGGCAGGTCTAACCCTGCTAGAACTTCTAATACTTATATAACCTTTAGTCTTTACAGGGGCCGATAGTACTATCTAGCGTATAAAGCCGGTATAACTTAAGCGTATACCTACCTAACAACTCGCAACCTACAACACATACTTGTAGGCGATAAGGTTATAAGGAGTAGTAAATAGCCGCGAGTCGGTATATATAGGGGACTAGTATATTTACGCGAGGAAATAAGAGTAGGAGGCGGGCGAGCTTATCGTCTACTAGGCAAATATACTAACTATATTATCGGATATAGTCGGCTCCGGTATTATATAGCCTTTCCTAGCCCCTTTAGCCTTTCTATAACCTTAGTTTATATAACTTAGTATAAAAAACGACCGAGCAACTACTTACTATCTATAATCGAGCTACGGGTATATTAACCGTCGTATACTAGGCTATATTAGACTATGATCCGAATATCCCTATATATATATTCGCCTAATTAGGAATTAATCTTTCCTACCGTCCTTATCTTCGTCAGTTTATATATAATCGGGTTCGCAAGCCTACTCCGATAATATACCGCTACGCTAATTAGTATAACTTTACGACCGTTATTAGGTAACTATACTACTATACTATAGTACTCTACCTTTCGTCTCGACTCCTCTTTGCCTCTTCTTTTCTCTCCTATATATATATATCGCGTACGATTAGGCGCTTCGCATTCTACGGACGGTAATTCTCCACGTAGACTAGAGGAACGGGTAAATTCGGAGGAGCGGCGACGTTTCTTTATCTCTTGAAATCATATCAGCCTACTAAATATAGGTTTTCCGTAGAGCGTATACTATACCTTTAACTACTACCGTACTATATAAGGGGAGTATCGAGAAATAGAACCGCTTTATCTTCCGTTACGATATCTCTACTAAAGTAGCCTGTAATTCGCCGTTATCCGTAATTAATACCGTTTTACTCTTGAATTTATATATAATCCTCTCCCTTTCCTTATCGAACCCTATCTTCTCGCGGATTCGTACGTATATCGTATCGAAACTAATATCCTCTATATAAACTATATCTCCTCGAACTCTTTCTATACTTAACCTTAGCTAGCGGATTTCGCGAGGGAGAAATATAATAGACGTTGTATTCGCGGGATTCTCGGCCTCTATCCTTTCGATACTTATTATTATTAATCTAGATAGCGCTCCTAATATTCTATTACTCTCCGGAGAGGAGGTAGACCTATTATTTATCCTTACGTAGCTTTATTTATAAATCTTTACTAGCTAGCCTATAATCTTCGTCCGATACTCGTCTACTCCGCTATCTAACTCTTTCGGAAACTCTTATCGTAGTATCCTTGCTATCGCCTCTAATTGTAATTATTTTAACCTAGAGCCAAGACTACCCTTCCTAAGGAGATTTGCCTCCTCTATATACCGAGAGAGAGATATAAACATAGTATTATAGATATTAATATTCGTATTAAGGAGCTATATTATCGTAGCTCTAGTCTAACGACCGTACTCTAGTATTTACGATATAGGCCTAGCTATAGTAGGATATAGTTATTACTTTCTTTATATAGGCGATATAGCATTACTAGTATTCCGCTACGTAACTATATTTACTCTATCCAATAGTCGGGCCTTTTTAATTAGTCCCCTTAGACTCCTTATATCTGAATATATACGTCTATATACGCCCTACTTATCTATGTATCTTACCGCATCTAAATATATATACCTACTTTAGTATAAGCGACGATACCCCTATCGAAGCGATACGGTTCTAGTAGGGGGTAGCCAAACGTAATACTATAATTCAATTGATTATTATACTGTTAATTTTATCTACTAAAATCTATAAATCCTCTATCGCCGCTTACCCTCTAGCTACTACTTCCTTCGAAACCCTTTTAGCCTTAAGATTTAGAAGGTCTTTTACGTAAGTCCTAGCCCTTTTTATCTTCTTCTAAGTAACCTCCTCTTCAGCCCCCGTCGCTCCTTAGTTCTACTTAATATTAATAAAGAGACTACTAGGAGTAATAGGAACCTTCTTCCTCTTTATATTAATACTATAGTACGCTAATCTAGCCTCCAACTAGGCTATCTTCTCGTCTTTTTATATATATTCTAAGAGCTGTCTTTCAAACATTTTCTATACCTTATTAAGTAAACTTGACGTATATAGGGCGTACTATCTTCCCCGGGCCCGAGTATATAACTGTTGGTTCTACTCTACAGGAATGGGGTAGATATAGTATACTACTATAGGTGTAGTACTAGCTTAGCTGGTAGTAATAAAATGTACAGACTAGTAAAAAGATAATAATAAAAGGAGACTAGGACAAGAGCCTATAGAACAATAAACTACTAGTAGTTTACTTAGTTCTAGTAGTAGTTCTGTATCTCTCCAATTGCCTAGCAATTGGAGGTATATAAATATGTATAGTTTGTATCTAACCCCCAAGCTTTAATAATGGTTTCCTACTATTATCAAGAGCTATTATTGTATTACCATGTTTCACTATATATCATAATATAGATAGGTAGATAGTCTAGACTATCTACTGTCTATTAAGATAGTACTACTTGCCTTATTATTCTAATACTTCCTTCTATAGCTATAGTCTTGCCAAGGT